>CAEGAF010128074.1:0-13319 GCA_903067075.1 Micropoecilia bifurca
TATATATATATAGTCATAAAAAGAAATATAGGTGCAAGATTTGGACAGGAAGGAAGAAGAGGATGAATGTGGGAGCAAAACAAGAACGCATGGCAAGAGGAGCGACTAAGAACCATGTACCTGACAAGATCATGTGTATCTCCCTAATGAATGAATGAATGAATGAATGAACGTGAAGATGGATGGACTATTTTATAGAACACTAAAAAGTAAATCACAATCTTGTTTGCAAATAAAGGCAGGGCAATTAAGTTAATTAATATCTGTAGTTTTTCAACATTGTACATATTTATTGTAGCCTATATTTTTAATTTGTAAATTAAAAATATACAACAGTAAAATAAATTTATTAATTATAACCAAAATAAGCTAAAATATTAATTTGGTGTTTTAAAGCCACTTTCTTCTTATTTTGCTCAGATTGAACTTCAACTGGTCATTTTTACCACAAATGTAACTTTTTTATGTAGTACTTGTCATTGAAAACATCACAAAGTACTTTAAGGTAACTGCTACATGAGATAAAAACACTGAGTTGGTTTTCCAGATGATTAAAGGAACTGAGTTTCAGTCATTTGAGTGGCAGATTTTCTTTACGTTGCCAAGATTTGTGTAACATATTAAATTAATATGTTTCAAGTATTTATTTTTTTTCCAACCATAAAAATTTGCACAATTAAGATTTGATAGTTGGTCTTTGGTCACTTTGTTAAAAATATGTGTTAGTATTTTCTTCGCTAGTCCCAGTGAAAAATGCTGAAAATGACAGTTTGTCAGACAGAAAATTATATTTTAGAGATCTAGACATAGATTCTTAAAAAGCTACAAGCGAAAACATTTTGCATAGAGCCGATCAGCTGAAGGATGATGGATTCCTCTGTATGATTTCTCAGACAGTTTTGTGCTGCATTGTTTCTTTTTTCCCAAAAGAAATGCACACAGTAAAACCTGCTGTCACTGCGAGGTTGAAGAAAAGCACAGGCAGTGAGTGAAAGGCAGCAAGAAGAACCTTTCCAGGTTCTCTGTAGTTATATTAGCATTTTTTCCATCCTTATGATTTAAATTCAAGGGTTGCACCATCCACAACAATGACTGGTGTAAGTTAACTCACTTAAAAACAAACGTGCTACTTATCTAATAACTTAAGTTCAAATCTTTTATGTTGGAGGTTTTCAGCTCTGTGACCAAACCTGAACACCCGTTAAAGACCAACAGGCAGATCTGCTTCAGTTTCCACTGGACTGATGCATTTTTCAGCAGACTCCACCCTGTGGCAGTCAGCATCCAGATGCATCATGTGCAGAAGCGTATCTGTTAATGAGTTACATTACAGCCGACCTGTTTTAGCTCACTCTTTTGAAGAGTGAGCTAATAAATATACATTTTATACTTGAAAATGTAAATAAAGGAAGAAAAGGCAGCATGCAACGTTTACAGAGGACTGCATGATGCGATCAAGTGGTCGGTGATGCTGCATGACTTGGCTAAATATAATTCACTCGTTATGGGGGCCATAATTGAATGTAATGTCTCCACTGGTAGCACTGTTGTTCATCAGGATGCTTCTTTGATATTAGCTCCTCAGCACTGCAGAGATGCCCACAAGCAGCACTAAAAAGTGCAACGAAATAACTGAGGTGTACATCAAAAAAATACAAACGTGGTCAATTTTTAATGTACCACCATTTGATGTAGTGCACTGTGTGCGGAAGCTCCCTTGCAGAAAAGTAGCATTGAATATTAATGAGGGAATAATACTGCACGCATAGAACTGGCCAGAAAAGTCGTGTTGAGACCCTTCCCTTATATTCGGAGAAAGAGAATAAAGCCCCTATAAATTATTCTCAGGACAGAGCACAAGCATGACACAGATTTTGAACGCACCGACTCAGTCCTCTAAACTGGCCGTACTCAGCAGTTGTGTCCGGATGTGTAATTGTGTGTGCAGGAGTCAAATCATTCACGTCAAAACAAGGTTAAAATACACACAAAACAAACAAAGCTCTGCCAAAACCCTCCACATCTCTGCTCAATTTTCCCGTGGAGATTCGTGTGTTTTCAACATTTTAGTATACATTTTTAATGGGGCGGCTCTCTCTCGGGGGTCATGAAATATTTAGGAAACGCAGAATACAGTGTCACAGCTGTCAACTACAGTGAATTAAGACAAAAAAAAATGCTCGAGTCACAATTACAGGAATTTGAAATGAAACAGAAAGGAGTGTTTCTCATGCTAATTTAAAAGAGCTGAAGCAAACCAGGCTTCACTCTTCATCCGTCTTACAAAATAGCAACTGAACATTTCTTTTGGCTGCTGCTCCCAATGCTGTCCAGGGCAACTACGTTTAATTCCCTCATTAAACACTATATCACCGCCAAGCAATCTGAACGAGTGAATGTTCGAGGATGCTTCCGCCGATCCCGAACGAATAACGCTAAATTTGAGAACGAGCCCTTCGGCTTTTTTCAAGCAACAGAGCAGCCGTGCAATCGTAAGCCATCCCGCTCCACCCTGAGCGTTTTAATTCTAGCATCTCGTGTTTTCTACTTAGAGCAGTTTCCAAAAAAAAAGAGGGAGAAATCCTTGGCAGCTCTGGTTGTCGTCCAAGAACTTCTTGGCTAGTTTCAGAGCAGAAAACACAGATGAAACTTTTATTTTTCACAAATAAACTTGGAGTTTTAAACATTCTTCTTGTTTAAACAGAAGTTGATGCAAAGTTTAGCGAACACAAAGAATCCTCCATTAAATTTAAAAGTATGAAATTTGCACAGGCTGTTAGTAAAAACCCAGGAAATCCACACATATGAAGAAATCTACTCAAATAAACCCAGAAATAATTACAACAAACACAGATGACAAAGAATAAGTTTAATCATAAGGCTGCAAACTTTTTAGGAACTCTTTGCTTTTACACATTATGTCATGTTCATTATGGAAAACCTTTGTAGTAAAAATATTTTTCATAGCCGTCAGGATTAAACTGGCTAATAATAATTTGCCCTTAGAGGAACGACTGCTTTCTAACTACTGACAGGTTTCTGATTTTCTGAATTTACATTCATTTACTCATTTTATCGCTCATTCATCTTTATTATGCAACTTAATTTATGGAATTATTTGTGTTGATTTATTTGTATTTCTGGTTGAATTGGGTTATTACTGAGATTTGCTGATACATTTGATGTCAATTGGAACATTAGAGATATAAAAACATAAATGTGTTCAGTAGTTTTTGTTCCCACAGTGGCAGTCTGAAGGTTTTCAGTCTTGGATTTCAGACACAAAAATACTGAATCATGTTTATGATTTCTGACTGAACAGGACTTCAGTGGCTACTGTCAGTTTTCCAACATGCAGAAACTCATTTTGTCTCTCCATCATTTTGTACTTTTGCCATTCTTGCTTGTATTTTTCTGTTTATGAAAAGTAATCCGTGTTAAACAGACACTTTGTTCTGATTATACTCGACAAAACCTCTAAAATATTTGTACTCTTGAATTGAATTATATGTTAGGCTTTGTAGTTTATCAATTCCCAAACAGATAAAACTGATACTTGTGGGCAAAATATATTTTAGTGAAAAACAAATGAGTGAACAGTGAAATTAGCCAAGGGCGGTTTGAGATATTAGTGGTGTTGACTGTAAACAAGCCCACCACAGCTTCTCTGGAATACCAGAGCAATTGTGATTTACTCTCCAACTCCAAGTCTCCGTTGTGGTTGTACTTTAAAGCCATTAACTGTTGCATTGCAGCCTCTGCTTTGTTTTCAACAAAACAATAAAATGCATCCACTGAAACCAAGTTCTGAGTAACAACAACTTTACAAATCAAAATCGATACGATAAAGACTATTTGCAGAGGGGTGGGGGCAATTAGTGCAACGTCCAATGAGCAGGCAGGTTCTCTACCATGGTGACCACGATTTACTGCCTGCTACAGGGACGCATCACAAATAGGTAATAACATTCATCTCACTGAGGATGAGTGGAGCTGCTTTATCTTCACTAGAGAGTTATGTGAGGTCGCAGCCTTGCTCAGAGGTTAACAACATAAACAAGGATCAGCATCAAACTGGACAGACATGGAGCTCTGAGACGATGCAGGTCCGCCAGCAAAACTTGTGCTTCCTAAGGGAAGTTTTTGGTTCATCTAATACGTGACTGAAACTGGAGTTTTATAAAAACTCCAGTTACCCGAGCCTAGTGAAAATCAGGTTGCATCATGTGGGCTTCAGTGTTTTAGCACAGACTTAGACGTTAAGATATTTCCTGCCTAACTGCTGCGATATCAAGAATTTGTCTTCTAATTTTATAGAAACTCACCACTGAATGGCTAAAATATCAACACTTTCCCTAATGGCAGTGTGCTGTTTTTTTACAAGTTGCAAAAACAAATGCTGTCAGGAGGGTCAAACCGAACGTGGATCTGAAGCTCAGTGGGATAAATATCCCAGCGCCGCATCAAGGGCATTTCGAGGCAGTTAGACAGGTCGTGTTAAACTTCTGCAAAATGATCAGCTTTTAGTTTCACCCTGCAGTCCGACAAAAATAATTACTTCTTCATGAAATCGTCAGGAACAACAGGAACCCCATGGAGAAAATGAAAAATAAAAAGTGCCAAAAGCCTCAAGTCGCACATTTAAATTTGTCAAAATTCCAACAGGCACACAGGAGAAATTAACGCAGACGACCGTCAAGCTGGTTTGTACAAAAGTTAGTCAGTCTCAAAGGAGATTGATGATTGACAAGGCAAGCAGGACTGTCACACTGCAAAGGGAACAAAGCAGCATTTTCAAATACCTCATCTTGGGATCTAGTCAAGGCAAATAGGAGAAAGGAAGACACCTTAATATAAACCTCCCAGAGAGGAATTACCAAGACGGACAGCAGACTGACAGCTACGAGTTCTACCAAAAGGCAGAAAGAAGAAAAGTCTGTCTTTGACCAAAAATCCTACTTAATTCTGAAAGCGTTTTTATGAGACACATAGACACACATAGCTTTCATTTTTCTTTCTGCTTGAGTTGATGTTAAAATATGCCTGACACACAGCTGCGGGGTTTATTCTAAGCCCGCACTAAAAGAGTTAGAACGTCCAAATCGAGCTGACAGTTCGTCTGTCAGTGTGTGGCGTTTGCGTGACCCACCTAGAACGGTGACGGTGGCCCGGGCCGTGCGGACCGGCATGGTGAAGATGGAGCAGGTGTATTCGCCCTCGTCAGACAGCTGCACGTCGGAGATGTTGATGGAGAGCTCCGTGGGAGTCGAGCGGTGCAGCTGGATGCGGTTATCTCTCAGGGCTGAGGACGAGGAGAGCAAGATATCAATAATTAGAAATGTGCCTTATGAATTGCTAAGGAAGATTTAAGAGCTGTTACGTGAGCGTTTGTTTCGTTCAATGGTCTGTAGATGTTCAGCATTTTCCTCCAAAGTGTCAAATGAATGGTTTTTTTGTTTTTCTTTTAACTTGCATAAAGCAGAATATTTCATTACATGGCCTGAGAAGAGTTCAAAAGCAACCAAAGCAGTTAAGAGACTGAACAACCTTTTAAAAAGAAACACGACGTGAAGCAGAACAGTGAGCCTTGTAGCTCTTTTAAACACCCGAGAGTTTGCTGACCTGACTCCCAGAGGACACAGCTTTCTGCAGCCTTCTACTGAAGTCAGCAAACTCTCCGTCCCCCCATTTCAGCAAAGAACAACTAACAGATTCTGTTTACAAGACCTGAGAGGTCGATCGGAAATTTATTAAGCAGAGATACCCAAACAAGACCTGAATTTAAAGCTTTAGAGACTGGAGAGACATGGCCATGTCACAGAATTGGTTCGGATTATTTTTTTACTGTTATTTTTTTAATCGGTTCAAAGTAAATTCTTGTTCAAGCAGAAATAAACAAACATGAATCATCTTGTTTTATTACTGAAAAGTTAAACAGAAAATTAATATTTTTGCCATGTTGGGCAAAAATATTAATTTTCTGTGCCTGCATTTCGTTGCACAACCCTCATGTCCAGCAGCTACAATTAAACAAATTAACTCAACTGGTGTTTTCCATAAGCAACTCAATGAAGACATTTGGAGAATTACTTACAAGCTAACCAAGCTCTCTCTGGATCTCACACCTGCTGCAGGTTTTATGTTGCATTTGCTTTGAAAGTTTAAGTTTTGACCTTTGTTGAACTGTAGCATACACAGTCTCACCCAAGCGGAGTGTCACACACTTATTTTGTAAATGTCACCACCCTGAAATGCCGTAAATATGTCACTGCTACTGAATCCACTGAAGTGCTTCTCAAATGTCAATGTAATGATTCAGTGATGACACTACCTGCTACGCAGACACTCTGTCTGCACTCATGAAGATGATCTTACTTTACGACGCTGATTGCTACTACTTGCTAATTATTTGACCACAACAGTCCACTGAAATGCCGTCTCTCTATTTGTCCTGTCCTGATGGTGTAAAACATGTTGATCTGGGGCGTTAGACAGTCGGTAACTCAGATACTTCATATATGTGACATATCATGTTTTACTAAATGCTCTTCAAGTTTAGATTCACGGTTTTAGATACTCTGCCGTACATGAAGAAAGAGCGTGACAGCAGCTTCAAAGCAACAACAAAAAAAGGGTTGAGGATAAAACAGATGTGGGATTCTCCTGAATAGTGAACTAATACATGTTTCATTTTAGCGACAGATGTTTTTGTGCGGCTGCCAGACTGTTTAAAGTGCAGGCTGTTACGGCCTGCTGTCAATCTGCTTCATTAACATCAACGCCAGTCTGCTGGGTTACCATGACCTTTTAAGGAGACTTTTAACTGCTCAGCTCAAGAAAATAAAACACAGTCGTGTTTTGTGCATTCAGATCATTAATAGTCATGTCTGGTTGTGACAGAGCTCAAAAACAAAAACAATACAGTACAAACAATAGGAAAAGTTGTTTTATTTTCATTTTTATGTTTTTTTGGTAAAGTCTGTATTACAGTTCAGCAGCTTGGTGGAAAATGGGATGAATTGGTGGAACGTCATTATCAATGTTGTAAAAGATATGGAAGCCAAAACAGCAAAATAAAAACATAATGAACTGGAAAAGATTAGTATGGCACATTTTCAAATTTGGACAATTGCATAGGTTTTGAATCTAAAATAATTAGATGAAAGCTTCCCTAACATGGAGTGTAAAACGTTTGGAATATTTGGCTAAAAAGGAGAACAATTAAAAAAATCTCTCTTTGGTACATGTCACATGTCAAAAACAGGTGATTACATCATCTTTGGTCATCATACATAAATACGTTAAAAAATAAATTAGAAAATACAATCTTGAGATTATGTTACACCAATACTGGATCCTTTTAATAATGACGAAAACATGAGCAAAAAAACAAGAAAAATAGTGAAGAAATTGGTGAAATAAAGGAGCAAAAGAGGAAGAAAATTACACACGGAAACATGAGGTTTCAAATATTGCAAAAGTCGGGCCTGGCAGATGAGAAGGAAATAGAACTCAGCTAAGGTAGGAAGGATGATGTAAAACCACAGGATGAAAAGCAGTAGCAGGAAGGAAGGATTAAGAATATGGGAAATGGAAATTAGGATGAGATTTGAAAGAAGGAGGTAAAAACGTATGGAAGGAGTGGAAGTGAAGAAGGAGGGAAGATACCAGCCGGAGGAAGTAAGGAAAGAAACAAGCCTGGCATCTAGTGAAAATGAGAACCGTTAAAAGGAAAGTAGGAAAGTAAGTTAAAGGCTGCACAGAATTTCAATCAAAGGTGAATGACATAATAGTGATGAAGAGTAGAAACAGAGAGCCAGATGCGTTTAGAGCAGAGAAATGATGTAAGAGAGAAAGAGGAGGACGAGCGAAGTAGACGAGGTGAGAGAGGCAAAAAATAGCAAAGATGTAAGCCGGGTACGCGGCATCGGAAGACAAAAAGACTGGAAAAAAAAACCCGATGCAAATCGAGAATGAGACGAGAGAAAGTGTGTGAAAGCAAACATAGGAAACATAAATAGCAAGGAGGATAAGGAAGAAACCACGAGGGAGGGGTGGCGGCAGCGGGGGGAACAAACGAAAGACATAAATGGCTTTGTCATCAATGAGAAATCCTGCCATGAAAGAGGGAAAGAGCAGAAACGACTGAGATAGATGATGATGATGATGAAATGCTACGAAATAACGGCTCGTTTCCGTGATAGCATTGACCTCTGCTGTGTTTGTGCCGTCTGATTGCCGCCTGTCTTCCTGTCTGCTCACCTGCCGGTCTCCATCTGCAGAGAATGTTCTACCTGTCTGACTTCCTGCATCAGCAAAGCTTACAGTTCGCACTTCGTCACCATTGCACCGAGAACTCTTACAAAACAAAGCCTGAGAGAGCAAATCATGCTCATCTCATGAATACTGCTCCTCATTCACAGTTATCACGCAAGAGCATGTTGCATCAACAAAGATTTCCACTTAACAGAGTGAACATGTTAGCTGGTCTTATTGAATATTTGATGGATGCAATTAAAGGTCATAAGTCGGGCTTTTGCGATATTTTCTTTTCGTTTATGTAGGAAAAAAAGCTCAATGTCAGCATAAAAGTTTGTCGTACTTCTGTCTTCATCTCAACCAACATAAAACTAATTTCAAAAACCAAAGACGCAATTCAGATCTAAAATAAATCTTAGATTTTCAGGAATAAGCTGATTATTTCTGACAGATTGCAATAAGCGGTGTCGCAGCAAAGTACAGAAATACATAAAAAGCATTTTAAATATATCCTCACAATATGGGCTGAACATGCTGTAAACTGTTAAACATTTCCCTGCAGTGCAACCTCTAATATATGACTTCAGGTTCAGGGTTTCCTCTTTTAAAGTCATGATTCATTCCACCTAACATTTTTGTTCCGCTTTTATGAAAGTGCATAGTGATCAGATTTAATGTGTTGTAACATTTATGTATTTAATTAGTCTAATGTAATTGTTTTGGTCCTTACTCCCAGCCTCAGCAGCCAACATATCAAAAAACTGTGTTTCATCTGGTTTTGCTGTGCAGCCTAAAGATCATCAGTGGCCTCCATCTTGTCTCCCCTCTGATAACCTCCATCCTGGACTATCTGTTTCCCAGCGGTATCAACACAAAGGCTCAGCTCCCTCAGCGATCGGTGCTGAGCTGGACGAGAGCCCAAGTTTATCTTGCTAACAGTGGGATGAAAGCTACGAGAACTTCAAAATCTCTAAAACTTATTGTACTATAAAACTGTAGCACAGAGCGGCATTTTGGGGTTAGGAAGATTTTTGCAGAAACTACCGGAATCTATATAAACGCTTAAAAAAATCCAAAAGTCTTTTTTGTCATACAATTAAAGTGTGTGGAGTGTCCTAAACGCTGCAGGAACTGTAAGTGAAGAACTGTGCTTCGATCCAAAAAGGCTAGAACGAGTTTCCCAGCAGCAAACGCTGCAGATGGAAAAGTTTGTAAAACCACTTTGTGCTCCTTGTTCACATGGTGGAGGATCTGTGGTGCTGAGGGCTGGTTCCTCTTCCAAAGGCCCTGGGATGCTTTTTGGGGCACATGACAAAATTCTAGATGTTAAATAAATTAAAAAAGGTGGTGGCTGAAAACTGAAGTCACCGAGTCTGTCAGCAGGATGATAGTATGATCAAATCAGCACAAAAAGAGTTTAAAAAATTAGAAACTTAATCTTAGGATCAAGATCTACGAGAAAACCAATGGTTGAGCTGAAAGGAAGAGGAATTAAGATAGCTTTCCTGTTGCACTAACAGCAGAGATGCCAATAAGTTTGAGCAGGAAAGTTGAAACACGTCCCCAACCAACACGGAGCACATTCACTTCTAAAAATGTTATCAGATGTTTAAGAAAAGATTTAGAGACGAGACAGAAATTTACAGTTACCAAAAATAAAGAAATTCTGCTCATGTGAGGAAATGAAACCAAGATTTCCACTCAAATGTTGAATGAAGCTGCATTCTGCTAGACGGTAACTCATATAGAGATGAGTGTTAGAAACATTTCTGTTTTCTTTATAATTTTTGAGCTGGATGTTTTTAACGGTTGTAAATTACGCTGAGGTTTCGTTGAGTTATCTCTCTGGGTTTAGGTCGACACACTGACCACTTCTCCAACATTCACGCTTTATAATCGTTTCTGTTGAATCTGCAAACAGAGCTGGATGTTTTAATGCTGCTGCTGCAAACAATGCTGGACCTACTGAGAAGTGGATGAAAGCTGTTTGTACATGTTCAGCCTGTAAATATAGTATTATCAGTAAATGTTTTTATCTCAACAGGAACTGTCGCACATTGTGTATCAGATAAAGGCTTGACTTGTGCGTTTCATGTTCAGCTGTTTGTGTTCTTATTCAAAACGAGTTAAAAGAATGAAACAGACAAGTATTCAGGACTAATTAAGGGAGACATCATTATGGAACATCTCTCTCTGGATGATGAGGCGCATCCCTAAATGTATTGGTTATTATTTATCTATTTGTTCATTCATTTATATGAGAATGTTTTCGCAACAAAAGAAAACAAGTACCAAGTGGCACAACATTTTGCTGGCTGATAAATTGTACCAGTAATCATCTTGATAAACAATAATATGTTTGGAGACAATTTTCTATTAGTATTGTATATTGATAATGGGGTAATAATTCAAGTTTGCCCTCTCTGTGATCAATGAACATTAAGTTTGTAAAAGACTCTTAAACACTGGAGCACATTTTAAATGTCCAAAAATAAAACCCAACAACCAAAATCGTAAATAATATGGATTATCATGTCACAAAAAAACAAAATTCATTAGAATAAAACATCTTGAACTCATTTTAATTTATGATGTAATTAATTACAACAGTTTTACTACTTTTCAAAAAGAAAAGTGGTGGTTATTTATTTAACCCTTTCCATAATCGGCTCTGCTGATTATTTGTAAATCAGAAATATGAGGTAAAATGAGGAAACACATAGACACATAATTGATCTGTCACTGCAATCTTTTGCTTCCTATCCGTCTTTCTCCCACTCCTGTTCATTTGATGTCTTATGGTGGAGCCGTATTTGTGTTTGTTCATATTTCTTCTGTCTCTTCATGAGTCTGTTCGGCTGTCGTTTGCTCCCTCTTATAAACTCACAGACACACCTTTGTTCCTCTTGGTATATTTTCAGTTATTTTATTCAACACTACTTTATCTTCATGCCTTATCGCCACGCAAGGTCATAACATTAGTCTTCATGAGTTCCCCACTTTGGGTGGGTTTGTGAGGCATACAGTCGCACACATATCTCCACCCGCTGGACCTTGTGCTCAGCTATCAGTCTCCGTAATTCTCCTCCCCTCATCTCTGCTCCATCCTCTTTCTTCCCCTCCTACTTCTTCTCCTTCATCTTCCTCCCTTACATCTCACACTTTTCTAATCTTTTCACACCCTAGGCCCCTTCACTTCTTTTTCTTCCTCCCCCCGTCTCTTTCTCTTTTCATTATAAACGATGCGTGGCGCTTGCACCTACAGGTGTGATGGATTTTCAAAAACGATATCATATCTAGTTACGGGGGCATATCGATCGGGAGGCCCCTGAAAATTGCACACGTGCGCTGGTGCTGTTTAGTCTGATGCGGGTGAGGTAAATAGTCTGCCAATAGGTCGCGCTCTGATGTTTAGCTTTTATTTCAATGGTGAAGGGATGTAATGAATTTCTGAGCTTGTGTATAAACAGGATTTATGGACAGGACATGTGTGTGGGGGGTATATGGCAGAGGAATGCTGCTGAGTTGTGTTTATCTGCTGGTCTTGGTTGGATATGAAACTTCACCACATCCAACACACACTAGATATTCATGCAAAGAAACAATGCAATGCACATTTGCATAAAGATATTATCTATCCATCCATCCATCCATTTTCTTTACACCTTTGTCCCTTAGTGGGGTCAGAAGGTGCTGGTGCCTCTCCAGCTGATGTTCCGGGCGAGAGGCGGGGTCAGGGGTCACCCTGGACAGATCGCCAGTCTGACACTGGGCAACACAGAGACACACAACCATGCACACACACACGCACACCTAGGGGCAATTTGGAGAGGCCAATTAACCTGACAGTCATGTTTTTGGGCTGTGGGAGGAAACGAGTACCTGGAGAAAACCCACCATGCACAGGGAGAACATGAAACTCCATGCAGAAATACCATAAATATATTAAGGATTTATAAATAAAAACATAAACAAAGCCAAAATCCAACAGGTTTTTGTTATTTTGAGTTATAGGATTCAATAATGCATGTTTTTATCAGAGAGGGAAAAAAACTACTTTTCATAATATGGGATTGCTATGGGAGTCACAGTGTGACACAACTCACAGAGCAGTGGTTTCCAGTGTCTGTAGAGCCGACTGTCCTGTGTATTTTACATCCATCTCCAGCACAACTAATTTATATGGTTGAATTAACCCCAGATTATGCCGCAAAGAGCTGCAGACGCCTGTAATCACCTATTCATTTAAGTCAGGTGTGTCAGGAAAACACCTGAAACATGCAGGACATCAAACCCCGGAGATCTGAGCCGAGGTCTCAGATGTAGGTAAGAGGAAACGTGGAAAATGGAGTCCTGGTTCGGTGAGATTAGAATTTATCTTAATGTGAAGCCTTGTGCATGGGAGAAAACTGACACTGCACATCACCCTGAACACATTAACCCCCGTACTGAAGCATGGCAGAGGCAGCATTGTCCTGTGTCAGCAGTTACAGGGAAATAAATGTGTGTAAGAGTGGGTGGAGCAAGACGCAGTTCAGCACTGGAGGAAAACCTGCTGCAAAAGAGTCCAAACAAACCAAGAGCTAACAGAAAGATAGTTTATGTGTAAAAGGCCTAGTTAAAGTCCTGATGCAATTTCAGTTGAATAATTTGTCAGATATAAATATTGATAATCTAATCAAACTGAACCTGATTCTACTTTTGAAAAAAAATAAAATAAAATTCAATCTAAACATGTGATCCGACAACATATTGACTTTTCAGAAATTTTTTTTGAAGTTTTATTGGCTCTAGTGGCCTTTATTTGATAGTTAACTGAAAGCAAGGTAGATAATGAGAGAAGGGGAAGACATGCGGCAAAGGTCATCAGGCCAGGAATCGAACCTGCAACGGCCACGTCAGGACTGAGGCCTCCATATGTGGACTGTGCTTAACCTCTGTGCCACTCTTTCTGCTTTTTAATATATATATATATATATATATAGTCACCCCCAAACTGGAGCAGTGGCTAAAACAGATCCCAGGAACAACATCAGACATCTCAGTCCAGAAATGTGCAG
>CAEGAF010128081.1:0-24466 GCA_903067075.1 Micropoecilia bifurca
TCCAACTTTATAACAGTCACAAAATATCACCAAAATCACTCTGTCCCTCTAAAATCTTTCAGAAAATCGCAAAAGTGTATCGAATTGTACCGTTTGCTGAATATCGCGATATATATCGCATCGTGGACAGAATATCGTGTATCATATTGTGAGATTATTGTATCACTAAAGCCCTAGTGCAGTGTGAAGGCGAACCGCACCAGATGGAGATGTAACAAATGTTGCCATTTTGGTCCCCAATTGAACAAGACTACCATGTGTGAAGGAAACAAATGAAGTTTCTGTCTAGTAAGCCTGTCCTGTCCTGAACCGAGAAAAAAACTAAATGAATTTATTTGTCTCTCTTTTTTAGCGCTCTAAAATCGCTTTGTTTGACAAGATGTGGCAGTACATGAAATCCGCAGAGCCTTCTGTGTTCGTCAAGAAGACGTCGGAGGGCGTCCAGCGTGTGAGGAAGTCCAAAGGGAAGTACGCCTACCTGCTGGAGTCCACCATGAACGAGTACATCGAGCAGAGGAAGCCCTGCGACACCATGAAAGTGGGAGGGAACCTGGACTCCAAAGGCTACGGGATTGCCACGCCCAAACAATCCCCATTAAGGTGGGTGGATCAGTATAACAATGCCAGCCAACCTGCACTGCCATGTACCATTCACACTACTAACCTGCTGCCTAGCATACTGTTTCCCTCGCCGCTCCCGCAGTTCCTTTCTCCACGAGAAAAGGAGTCATCCAAATACACTGACTGCTCACCTGCCAGAGACGTCAGGTGTTAACCAGCCAGTGTTTGAGCTGCTGCTGCTGCTGCTGCGTTCACCTGCAGCGATGCTCATAAACAAAAGAAAGCACACCCTGGGGAGCGCTTATTTTAGTCCCAAGCCTTAGAGCCAGTTGGGTCGTTGCAGTATGCGAGTGTGATGAATGGGGCATGGCAGCTCACTACTCGTTGTTATAATAATCCACCTACCCTGATGACGTCGTCCCAGTGGTTTGTATTTTTACTGTGGTTGCCACCTCTGACCCCTGGCGGGGGTGGTTACCGTGACAACAGGGGCGGGGAGGGGGGGGTTGTACGGTTTGTTTCAGACGCCAGGTCTTAAAGTGAGCCGATGCAATCAGGAATGTAAAATAGTCACCGAATTTCCTTATTTGCAACACTGACACCTTAAAATCCAAGGCTAAATATAACTACATTATATCTACAGATATGTTACTATTTTTTAGAATAAATGTAATATTCCCAAGTATTTGACTGGTACAAAAGGAATACTGATGTTGTCCTGCAGTATTTCTGGAACAGTAAAACAGAAACTTTAAGTTTATGAAGTTAAATAACTATTATTTATGAAATATGCTCTTTAAGACCTGAATCAGGGGGTTGTTGTTGTTTATGACTGTATGACCAAAACATTTGTTTGTATGTGAATGTGTGTTTTTAATCACCCTGAAGGTCACAGCAGATGTTTTACTACTTTATAGCATAATTTATTTGGTTTTCTTCACCAATAATGATGCTTTTTAACCCAAATTTCTCATATCTTCTACTTTCAATCGCTTATTTGGTGTTTTTGTGATCCAGAGCAGAGAATGTCGCCGTAGTTTATCTAAGAAAGGGTTGAACTTAAACCACAGACAGATCCTGTGTAAATAGTAAAACATTTACACATTTTAGGTACAGCTTGATGGAACTGAGTTGGAGAACCTTTGACCTCCAGCTTGCCTTAATTCTTCAGGGCATTGATTTAACAAGAGGTTTTGGTCCATATTTTGGGCTCTAAATTAACTTTTTTTCACTGGCACCAGCACAAAAACTCGTTGCACTCAAATTTTCAACTGCATTGCAATTACCCTTGTTTTATCGTATCAAAAAGTACAAAATTTGTGGGGAAAATTATAGTATTCACTGATTAAAGGCCTAGATTTATGAGATTAAGCCTAAGATGTTTTCTGACATTGTAAACTCATGAAAATGTCAGAGAAGACCCTACTTTTAATATCATAAATTTATGCCTTTAATCACAGAACATTTCTGACTTTTCAAGTTTCTTTTTGTAAATATGTGAAATTAATCTCCAAAACTCTGCATTTTTTGGCATAAATCTACACAACACATATGGTTGTTGAACAAGCTCTCTCATATTAACATCTGGTTAATGTGGTTCTACGTATTCTTGCCTGACCAGTTTCATTTAGAGATTTCACATCTATGCAGAAATCACGGCGTAATTTAAATATGCAATTTATTTCTCAATGATGAATCAGTAGGTTGAATCGATGGATGGGCTGATAGAAAATGAATGATTAAGCATGCGTATTTGTTTGTGTTGCATGTTTGTCACTCATGTTGTTTCTTATTTCTTTGTCTTTTCAGCAAGCTGCCAATAGCTGTATGGTTCTCCGCTCCATGCTCTCTCTCTCTCTCTCTCTCTCTCTTTCTCTCTGTCATTCTCGGGTTGTTTTTATTCAGAAAACTGTCATTTTCAGCATTTAAATTTAAAAGTGATTTAGAAAACAATTATTGTTCTTAACTCCAGGTAGCTGATAAAGGTTACCAGAGCCATACTGAGCTGCAGGGCACCATTTCATTTCCTCTCCTTCCAAATCCAGGCTCTACATCAATACGTTTGACTAGGACTACATTACTGTCATTTACCACAAAAGCCAGCCTTATATTTCAGATCTGAACAGTATTTAAGATAAAGATCAGGCAATAAAGCAGCACCCACCTCACATCAGGTAATATTGGGCATGACAAACATTTAAGCCAGTCACTGTGCATCAATCATCCTGGATTTGTTCCAGGTTTTTACCGTTTTATAACCCACTGCTCTATGTTGTCACTCAATCATTTACTGGCATTTCAGCTCTGAGTACTGGTCCTCGTTTATAACAAAAACTAAACAAACAAAACACTCACGTTTCATTTTAACCTGAAGATTACTGTGAACTTAACTTTAATCAGTTTTCTCATGGAGCAAAGCGTATCTAAAAACTACAGCTGTTTCACTAACAGGCACAGTTCATGTTATCCTTCCTCGTCTATTCATCCATTTGATGGACTGATTAACGGGTGAAATCCTCCAGGTTTATATGACAAAATCCCATTAATCAAAATAATTCATGCAGCCATTGCTTATTTACTCAATGAAGCTCATTCCAGATCGCTGGCTTCTTCCTTTTCTTACACTGCACAAAATAATATTCCTTTCAAACTTTATTTATTTATTTTTTTACTGTTTTATGTTTTAGATTTCTTAGTTATTCATTTTTTTATCATTAGTTTCTCGTATATTAGGGCCAGAGGTGATGTCACACTGTGTGCATGAGAGGTTACACAGATCTGCAATTAATCAGAATTTCTATATTAATTCCAAAGACGGACAACATGATTCCTATTTTAATTCGTCTCTAGCGTTTAATATTTGCATTTAGCACTATTGGTGCTGTTAGCATTGCAGTGGATACTTATCTTAAAGCTACAGTAACATTTATAAAATATAAATATGTTTTTGTTAAACCAGTAGCCATGTTGTTTCAGGGTAATATGACGCAGATAATCTGTGAAAAGACTGATCTCCTCCTCCTCCCTGAACTGCTATTTCTGACTGAAGAAAAATTTTTGACCGCTCCCTATCAAAAATCAATCTGAGACAGGAGGGTCTTAGAGCTATCAATAAACCTCATGTACACGCTGCTCAATGATGGAGAAACAGCTTACTGTCATCCATTTTTGTACACCCTTGTCCCATTGAGGTTGAGAGGGTGGTGGTGCTTAACTCTACCTGTCAATGGTGGGGTTCACCCTGGACATGTTGCCATGGCAACACAGACACAAACAACCACGCGCACACACAATCGCACCTATAAGGAGAAGTTAGAGAAGATCGTACAAAATTTACTGCGCTAAGACCCTCCTCCTGCCTCTGATTGGTTGTTTCTGGCTGACTAGTGTATTTCTGCAGTTGGTACTGGGAGAAGGAAGAGGAGCTAATTTTTTTTCCATAGATTATCTGTCTTATATTACACTATCTTGACATTGTGATAATTTTAACAAATATATAAAAAACATAGTTTTTCTAAAAGTTGGATATTGCAGCTTTAGCTCCAGAAGATTTTCCTTATCCAGCATGCTGCACACCAAACAGTGCTATATTCAGCTTCACTGATTATTAAAAATATATAAAGGAGTAAAGTTTAAACAACTCTGTTGGTTATTTTTCATATCTATAAGATCTGACATATTTCTGTGTGATCACATCATATTAAATTAATTCTAGTTACTGTATGTTTCTGCCTGTTAGGGGACTGCTGTAGTTCAGAGCTACAAGGCCTGGAAATGCTGTCATAGGATTTTACTTGTTGGCAAAAAATGATCACATATGAGACAAAATAATTAATTTAGTAACTGAATTTGCTCGCTTTGTATTGTTTGATATACATAATAAAATTAGATTGTTGTAATTAAGGGCACATTTTTTGTTTCAGACTGAGTACAAGAAAATATTATTTATCCAGCCTACAAGTGTCTTTAATATTTATATATTAAAGTAACTGAACTCTAATCTGCAAAAAAGTGTAGACTTGCTCAGGTACTTTTCCTCTGTAATAGTACTTGTAGACCTCAAGCAACTTAAAAGCTGTTTTATTTATATGTTTTGTATTTAATCCATTTTCTTTAGTGTAGATTAGAGTTAATAGAAAAGTAGGTAAAAATGTTTATAGTCATAATATGACTCCTTAAAAAGTGTAGTTCTTACACTGGTGTCATTCTTTGTGGAAATGTTATGTAAACATTTCTTTAATCTTAGAATTTTTGGTCAAAGGTTTATTTAACCAACTATGAAGGAATGTCTTTCTACTAGACTTGGTGATGACGGAGACATTTATTTAGGATTATTTTGCTTCTGTTTACTGAATATATTTTTTCTTTTTGAGGCGAATAGCTCAAATAATTTAGCATGTCATGACAAAACCATTTTATTTTAGTTCATGATTCCATCAACATTTTCCTTGATATGATTTGAGACTTGATGTGCCAGTAACTACAACAATGTGATTTAATTTGTGTGATTTGTTTTACAAACTGAGAATGAATTTTTTTCTACCGCAAAAGCAGTAATTAAACTTTATTATTTTTGCCAACAGTAGATCCAACCCGGACAGTTTGTCATATTGCGCGACTGTAGCTGCATTTCTACTGACCACATAAGTGTTCAATTTGATATTTTGAAATTAAATTTGCTTCATGGAAATGGCAATTTTGAAAAAAAAAAACACAAACAAGTCACATGATCAACTGCCAACCAGATGTTACTACTGCCACAAACCACAAAGAAGAAAACATCAGGAAGTGGTTGGAGGATGATGGTGGAACATGTATTTTTATGACTTATTTCATGAATAAACTTATTTACGTGTAATTTGTGTTTCTTATTTATTGAAAACATTAAATTGTGTTTTTTGGACTTTAGCAGAATAATAGTTGTTACAAATGTTGACAAAATTTTGTTGACATCTGTTGAAAAAAAAAACAGTTTTGCAGTTGCAGTGATAAGAAACACAATAAAAATGTGAATAAGTTTGTTCATGCAATAAATCATTGAAAACATCCCACACCATCATCCTACTTCCACTTCCTGTCATCTTCTTTGTCTTTCCTAGCAATAGTAACATCCGGTTGTTGACTATGTGACTTGTGTGATGCAAAAAGTGATCCTTTGTAGTTTTGTGAAACATACCAGCTGAAAAACCACCACATTCTAGCTCAACATTTTTTTTTATCAAAACACTTTAGTTCAGTGGTTCTTGACCTTTTTTGAGGTACCGAACCCCCCAGTTTCTTATCCGCATTTACCGAACCCTTCTGTAGTGGGTTATGATCCCTCTTCGACCCCCCCCCCCGCCCACCACGCAGAAAATAATTTGTGGTAATCTGATTTAGTAATGTAATTATATTAGTCGTCTTACCACCTCCACACCACTAGAGGCAGTACCAACCCCAAAAAGATGCGACTAAGGAGCAGATTTAGAAGAACATTGAAAGCTACAGAATTTGGTAAAAACTGAGCTTTGCTGAAGTAATTAAAGACAAAAATTCAAATCCATGCAGAGAGTGAAGCTCCTTCAATCAGGGCTCCTTCTCCTCAGCTCTGATTGGCTAAGCAATGTAAAGTGATCCTCTGAATGGCTAAGCAATCTAACGTGATCCTCTGATTGGCTAAGCAATGTAAAGTGATCCTCTGCAGCAAGTGATGGCAAAGCTGGGCATCATCACGACTTTACACAAGTGTGTCTTTACCTCCGTGGCAGAGGCTCCGCCGAACCCCTGAGACCGACTCACCGAACCCCTGGGGTTCATAGAACCCAGGTTAAGAACCACTGGTTTAGTTGTTTCAAAATTGGCGCGTTTCCATTAACAAAAAGAATTTTTGTAATTCCAATTTGCGCAAATTTGCGGTCAATGGAAACGTAGTTACATTTTTGGTTGACATACATTAAAAGCCGCTGTATGACCGAAATAGGTTTTTGAATTAGATGTTATTTATTAAGCAAAAATGTTTAGCCTATCTGATTGACTTCACTATATTTCTACTATTAAACCCCCATAAGCACAGACATCTGAATGCTGCTCTACTCAAGCTGGATATAAAAAAAAATATCTAAATTTCAAATATTTGTTTTCTGATCATGAGTTTAGAGTATAGTAGATAATAGGGATTATTAGTTGGAGCAGTACGTTTGTTGGCGATTTATCTACATTTCAGAGGATTGTTACTGACAGCTGAAATGAACTGCTAACTGCCACTGTGTTCATGTAGAAATGCGGTGAACCTGGCGGTGTTAAAGTTGAACGAGCAGGGGCTGCTGGACAAACTGAAAAACAAGTGGTGGTATGACAAGGGAGAATGCGGCAGCGGAGGAGGGGAGAGCAAGGTTAATACACACACTCACACACCACCTAACACACACACACACACATACAAGCAAAGTAGGAAACAAAGCAGAGAGGTACAACTGGGTCAGTCTGGTAAATGTGGAACATGTGAAGAAGCAGCACAGTCACAGGACCACAGGGAAATGTTAAGGTTAGCAGGGATTTAAAAAAAAAACAAAAAAAACCTGAACTACAGCTGACGTCATAAATCCAGCAGGTTATACTCACTGCCAGCAGGTGGCACTGTTCTCTGTTCTGCTTCTTCTTCTTCTGTTATGTTGCACCCTGTCTGGTTGAGGTCTGATGTAGAATCCAGGTGAGGGTCAGCTGACCTCAGACCAGATGGCAGCAACATGGGCGCTGTTTGCAGAGAGTTTGCACACAGTTTGTCCAAACTCTGTGTATCAGAGGCTCCGGCCTGGCAGGGAACTGCAGCTGAAAAAGCAACAGCCTTTCATTGCAGCACCTCTTATTATCTGTCTCAGACGCTAAACCGAGGAGCCCAGCAACAAAACGCCTCATTAAAAAACACATTACGTGTGTTTATATTAGGGGATTAAGGGAATATTCGTCTCATGCCAATCTTTGGTGGGCCCTTTCTTAGTCGCGAGAACAGGGTAAGAACTGCTGCCTCGTTAATAACATAAGATAACATTGATAATGATGTTATTTATGTTATTCCCATTGAAGAGTGCCAGTAAACCTTGCCGTATTGAAACTGAATGAGCAAGGGACCCTAGACAAGATGAAAAACAAGTGGTGGTACGATAAAGGAGAGTGTGGCTTCAAGGACTCCACCAATAAGGTTAGTTTTCTGTTTGTGGGTCAGTCAAACACACTGTTCACGCGTGTAAATGCATGGGAAGCTTGCACAGTACGGGGAGGACAGCTTAGCTCCAGCTGTGTTATGTGGAGGACACGCAAGGTCACAAGTATTTTTTAGTTTAATGCAGATGAGGAGAGAAATAACAGATCACAGGTGAATTGAAATATATATATATTTTTTTTACCTGCTTTCTTATTACTCCTTTACTTGAGCAACAAATTACAAAAATTCCTTCAAATGCAAACATTTAATTTGAGGTTAGCATGAATGCATGAAAAACTTTTCTAATTACATTTTGTAAATGGGTTTTCCAGAATGCTGCACTTGTTTAAGAAAAAATGCTAAATGCATAAAACATGTTTCTGTTTTATTTTATTTATCAAATGTATTATTTCCATTAATTTTAGTGACATTAAGGAGGAAGAATCTGTTTTAACAAAACTCAAAAGAAAACTTCAGTTAAGAGAATTTCTTTAGTTTTGTTCTGTAGTTTCTGATCATATAAAGTGTTAATGAAGTCACAAGTGCTAGTAATACAGTTTATTAATTTTATTTATATCGTAATGAAAAGCATTTGCTCCTTCACAGATTTCTTCTATTTTTGCTTTTAAAGGTTTTATGTCATCAAACCAGTTATATAATCACACAAAGTAATCTAGTTAAAGCTATTAAAGGATAAAAGCTATCCAAACCAACCTGTCTGCAAGTAAATAACTAATTTATGATGATAACTGGCTTTGCTATCATTCAGGAACAAACAAGTGTTTGTCTGGCAGTTAGTTTTTTTACATCTTTGTGGATGATTTTGGGCTTTAATTCAACTGCATACTTTGTAAAATCATTAAATATTATTGCCATCTGTTGGTAGAAGTTTCATAAGAGTCACATTGTGGGTTTATAGGAGCCTGAATGGTCATGTTGTGCAATTTAGCATGCAGGGTCTACAGAAACTACACCAGTCAGATGTCTGCTTACACTCATATTTGACATGAAAATCATATTAATTTTAGGGTTTTAATTATTTATTTGAACCTTCAATTTTTTATGGTGGACTAATTTTACAACAAGCATCTTAAAGGGAACCTGTCACTCAATAGTCACATTTTTGTGCTTCCAGTGCAAGTGCTAAAAAAGAAAATTACACCCAACTGGTGTCTTTTGGTGTCTGGAAAACGAGCAGTTTCAAAAACATCCAGAACCCCAACCTAATCAGCAGGCACTGCCAGTTACCTAGCAACCCCAGCCAGCCCTGCCCGTTACCTAGCAACCCCAGTCAGCCCTACCCATTACCTAGCAACCCCAGCCAGTTACCTAGCAACACAACTCAAGCAACAAACTGCAAAAATTGCTTGATGCAATTTTAAATTGGTATCAGACCAATGAAAAAAATATTTTTAAAAGGCAGAAATGTGGGCTTATTGAGAAGTATGTTCAAAACATGAGCATAGGCCATTTTCTAAATGTACTTTTAATCTGACAAAAGATCTAGATTCATCGGGACATATATTTTAATTTACTGAATAGAACTGTATGCCACACTTTAAATGGACAGACACATAGAGGATACATTTTATTTTAAAGTTTTGAATAAAAATTTTTTTGATTTTATGGTCAAATTCTTTTCAAACTTTTCTAGAGGTGCTGAACCATATTTGAAAAACAGTGGCTGATTTTCATTATCAATTTTCAGTAATTTTTTATTATCACTCCTTCCAGTTTTAAATTATTTCAGAGGCCTTTGTGGGTTTCTCTGTCATCAACTGAGGAGTACCAACAATTTTGTCCACATGTATGAATATATTTGAGTCTTTATCATCCTACATAGGAAACTGAACTGTTCAAATGAATCACTAAAGAGATTATATTACCTTGATACACAGGATGAGTGTATGTAAACTTCTGACTAGAACTGCTTCATAGCAATGCAATGCTGGAGCCACTGGGTATATTAATGCACCATTAATAATGTCAATTATGTGAATTTATTGTTTTTGAGAACCTGGTTGAGAGGATTAGAGGACTGATGTCTCAGCAAGATCTAGAGAAGCTCAATCCATGCATTTATCTTTAGCCGCATTGATCACTGCAACAGGTCTGACTAACAAATCAATCAAACAGCTGCAGCTGATCCAGGTGCTGCTGATCTCACTAAAACCAGGAAGATGGAGACATAACACCAGTTTTAAAGTCTCTACACTGGCTCCCTGTAGCTCAAAGAACAGACTTTAAAATACTGTTGTTAGTTTATAAATCACTGAATGGTTTAGCACCACAACACCTTAAAGATCTGTTATTGCTGTACCAACCGTCTAGACCCCTCAGATCCTCTGGTTCTGCTCTGCATCCCCAGAACCAGAACCAAACGAGGAGAAGCAGCATTCAGCTTCTACGCACCACAAATCTGGAACAAACTTCCAGAAAACTGTAAAACAGCTGAAACACTGAGAGCCTTTAAGTCTCAAAAACCATCCTGTTTAGAGTTGCTTATGGATAAATTGCGGATTTTAATGTCTTAGGTTTGAGAATCCTTGTAAGATACAAAAACTAATGTTTTTATCTTTTTCAAAATCTCTGGCTCTGTTTTTATTTTTATTTTTAAATTGTGTAAAACACTTTGAAATGCCTTGCTGCTGAAATGTGCTAAACAAATAAAATTTGATTGATTGGTTGATATTCTGAATCAGTCACGACGAGTAATCACATAAAATAAAATGTTTTCTTACTCTTCAGTTAAACCAAAAAATTTTTATTGCGATACTGTTTGTTTACACACCAGTGACGTCTTTCAAACCAGCTTTCAAACTCCCCGCGGAGTTTGGAACCGCACATGCGCAGAACGCACAGCCATACGATTTATTCTACAGTTAACAGCAAAAACACTTAAATAAACAGTGGACAGCATTATGTTGTGTTGAGCTTCTTTACCTGTTCAATTTAGCACAATTTCCGATGAGAAATATGTGATACATGAGCCCTTCGTTCATGTGAGACGGCTAACTGGTGGAAGCTAGCTACGTGAAAGCTAACGGTCAAAAGCGCATGTGCAAGTGATGGCGTTCAAAAATCTCACTGCCATCTAGTGGCCTGACATGACAACTACATCTGACTCGAGGTGTTTGGGGCTCAAAACTCCTCTAGAACTTTCTCTGGAATTTCACTAAAGGGATTTTAAGCCACAGCAGCAATATAAATACAAATAATTAGGTTTTGAAATTATGCTTTAAAAAAAAAAGTATTTGTGTCCCAATGTACCAACTGGCTCCACCATGACATCTGCAACATCTGTATGCAGTGAGATAAGAATCATCCTTTGTCCAGTGTTAGTTTTTAACTGAGATGTTTGTTATTCACAATGACAAAGTAGTCTTATGATTGCAATGTTATTGAGTGTTATTGTAAGGAATGCTGATATGAACTTGAAAACAATGTGAAAAGCAACAGCAAATGCACTATTAAAAAGAATCTACAATGACCTACACTTTTATTAACAGGTGAGGTTTAGAAACATAATGTACAACTTCAATACTAAACTATGCTGTGATATCCAAAGTTTTTATGTCTGTGTGCAAAATTATTAGTTATTTTAATGGTTCTAACCAAAGTGTTTTATTTAAATTTGTGTGTTGATAAAATCATGTTTGTAGTTATGTCACACCAACACTGTTTTCTGGGTGTCCTGTTTTTTGTTGTTTTTATTTTTCTCTTGCGTGTGTGTGTGTGGGTGCATGTGTGTGTGCACACTTGTTTGTGTGCTAGGAAAAGACCAGCGCTCTGTCGCTTAGTAACGTGGCAGGAGTTTTCTACATCCTGGTTGGAGGTCTGGGTCTCGCCATGATGGTGGCGCTGGTAGAGTTCTGCTACAAGAGCCGCGCCGAAGCCAAAAAGATGAAGGTACGTCTTTACACTTTGCTTAAATTTCACTAAATGGATTTGTTTTGTGTATATTTTAGACAAATTAGTGTCCTCTCTTCTGTATTTTCTCTAACTATTTACATTTATAGTATTATATAAAAATTATTTATATCCTTTAAACTGGAGATGCACCAATCCAATAGTGATATCAGATATCAGTATCAGTCCCGATATTGAAAAAACAATCTATATTGGGTCTTGGTGACAATGTGCCTGATCCACAAGGGCAGATCTATTTAGTCTAATGCTAAGCTCTATCCTCTCAGTAATTTCATTCTTTATTATTTATTTTACATTATATTTATAATTATTAATAAATAAATTCCACATCCGGTCCCGTACAATGCCCAGTGGTCAAGTGATGACATCACTTAAGTCAAGTCCTCTGAGAACAGGAAGTGTCATGTTTATTCTGAATGATCTCTATCTGACCCACTTGACCTAATCAACATAAAAGTGTGTCCACTGACAGAAAACATGTTGATGTGACTTGGTTTCCAACACTGACCGGTTTCAGTGGCGGCGTGGTGAAGTCACATAAGACGCCATTGCCATATGTTGGGCTCTAAATTTCACAGATTCGAGCCAAACTGCACCAAACTCTGTCCGTATCTGCCCACCAACAGGAATCCTCAACAATCTATGGTGGGCATGGCCTACTTCCTCCTTCTTGTTATTTTTACTACCCAAATAATAATTTCTTTATTGGTTAGATTGTTTCTTGTTGCGTTTTCTGGCCTTGAGAGGACAATAAGGATACACATTGGCTTCAACTCAACATCCGGCTGGGTCAGATTGTCCTCGTTGCCACGTTGTACAGTAAGACAGATCTTATTTGTGAGTTTTCTAAATTTCAAGTCCTTGACTTTTGATTTCTGAAACTCTGAAAATTTTCAAAAGTCAAACATTTTGACTCCTTTTTTTCTATCTACAATGATCCTAACATGCCATCGTACAAAGTAGACAGAAACTGCTGGAGCTTCTGAAATGTTTATATTTTCAAACAAAACCACATAAAGAGCATTTTCCACCACACACCGGACTCCATTTATTTGGACTTTTCTCTTTCCTGCTCCCTCCGCCATCTTTGTTTCACTTACAGCTGGCTCCATTTAAGGATGACCAGTGGCGCCCTCTACTGAATGGCGGTCCAACTTCAGCACCGAAATACGGTCGAAGTTGATATTGTTAATGAATCAGTTGGAACTAATTTGAATCTAACAAACCATTAATCAACAATTAATCATACACCGATTAAATGTTTGTGTTCCTACATGATTTGACCAACATATATACACGCATCTTCTTCAGAGGTGTTTCTAACTACTTCCAACTTGTAGACAGAGCATAGTTTTTGTGTATTTTTCTCTTATGTGCATTTAATTCCATGTGGATTCAATGTACAAATTAAATGTGCTTGGATTCATGCAGAAGTTTGGAAACCGGCTGAATACACGGTTTGGTCAGTGTAACTGTTGGACTTGTTTCGGTTGGAAATTCTCCTTTGTCTTTATCAGGCTCTAAAATTTGTCACATCTATGTTCAGTTGCATTTTAAAACACACAAAAGTTTCAATTAGTTCATTATTTACAAAACGACAAAGTCAAAATGGAGATGATGCCTTACGAAACCTTAAACATTTACAAAAGACAAATGAAATCACATGCACTGCAAACACATTTTTACCTTTTACATACATTTCTCCAGTGTTTGGGTTTGATTTGGATGAAATGTTTTGATTTACTGTAATTGTGGCCCATTCCTCTTGGCAGTTTTAGTGAAATTAAATCAGGTTTGTAATCCATGTTGCTCTCACTTAGCTGTGGGATAATTACTGCAAAACACTGACTTTGCTCTCGTTAAATCACTTTTATCTAATTTAACAGTATGTTTATGGTCGTTGTCCATTTGACTCTTTTCTGCCTGAACTTTAGCTTCTTTGCTGATGAATTGAGATGTAATAATGTTGCTTCCTCATGATGCCATCTGTTTAGCCAAGCACACCAGCCCCTCATGCAGCAAAAAAAACATAACATGATGCTGCCACTCCCATATTTCCCATTGTATGTGGTTTTTTAGGCTTTTCAATCTTCCTTCTTTAACAATTGACATCACGGCTTAAAATTTAAATTTCAGCTTCATCAGATTATAGGGTATCTTTTAAAAAACTCTGGGTGCATTTGCACACTGTAATCTGGCTTATTATTTTCCTTTTTGTGGTGAAGGCTTCTTCTCTGAGGGGCCTTTCAGCTCATGTTGGTAAAGAATTTGTTTCACTGCAGACATTCAGCCATCGTTTCCACAATATCTTTCGCTTTAGATGTGGAGTCGATTTGCACATTTCCAACCAGTAGAGTCGAACACTGTGAGGTCTGGACATTCCTATTCTGTTTATGATTGTGTAATTGTTCAAACATATGAATGTGACATGACTTGTGGACATCAACAGTTCTCTTCCTAATATCTTGCCTTTGGATTTTTCTTTGATGAAACAGAGGAGAGCAGGGTGTTTGAGTTACTGTGTCACAAAACAAATCCACAGATTTGCCTCCATTAAACCTAAATGTGGAAATAATACAGATTGTAAGTTTTATTAAGAAATAATATGTTTTTTTACATATTTGTTCAAACGGTTGCTATGTTGTGATAATACATTATGAGACAAATAATCTGTGAAAAAATGTATCTCCCACGTCTTCTTCCTGAGGCGGCATTGCTATCTGAAATAATGCATCACTCCCAAAGAAAAACAACCAATCAGAGCCAGGAGGTGGGTCTTAGGGCTGTCAATCATCCTCATGTACTCGCTCCTCAATGTGCTAATGGCGGAGAAACAACTGACCATTATGGGAAAACCAATTATCTGCCGTTATTAGTGGCTATGCTAAGTAGCATTAGCATTCACAAGAGCTGCACACAAGATTGTGATTGACGGCGCTAAGACCCGCCTCTTGGATCTGAATGGTTGTTTCTAGATAGAACTGGGGACACTGGACTGGAAAAGGTAGAGAAGCTTGATTTTTTTTTTTCACAGACTATCTGTTCCACACTATCATGACATTGTGAGAGTTTCAACAAATATGTAAAAAAAAGTTACATACTACAGCTTTAATGATTGTTTTACAGTGTGTGGCTGGATTTAAAAGCCTATATTAACATATAGCACATATTTGGAATTTTACCAAACATCGCTTCCTGTAATAAAGCTTACTTTACTAAGGCAGTCGGCGGTTTCATGTTCCCTTTTTTTCAACTTGAGCTACTGAACACCACTGAATGAAACCCAAAGTTTTTTCCCACAGAATCATCTCAGTTGTGTGGATGTGAATTTTGCATATTGGCAATGCTACATTCTTGCTAACATGTAAATCTCAATGTTTTGATGGAAAACCTAAAGTAAAAGGGCAGTATTATGTTTTTTATAGCACAATCAAGTAACTATGTTACCTCCAGTTGTTATAAAAATGCTGTACATATCACATATGACTTCATTTGACTTTGTAATTTATGCCTTGAAATTGGGCCTCTGTCTCTTTAAGAAGCTCCTACTCTTTCTGAAACTCCGCCTTCAGGAAGTCATCACAACATGGCTCCTCTATTAACCCTTTAACATCGTTTTCACCAGAGTGCCACTGAGAAGTAGCCCGAATAATGAGCTGATGCGCAGCTCCACTAGGCGTTTGCTGATTGCTGCTGGCTAGTTTGAAGGAGCTGAATGAGGGAGAGCTGCTCTGTGAGGCTGAATCTCAGGAGGAGCTGCATCTTGGAGGTGGAGCTAGGTCCACCTGAGCATTTTGCACTGCCTTGGAGATTAAATGATTTGTCAACCATGCATGAAAGAATCAAAGCAACACTCCAGATTTGTTTTTGATGAGAGAATAGCATTATAACATGATGTAAGTTGATTTAATATATTACTGCCCCTTTAAATGTAGCCTCTAGTCACATAAAAGCATCTTCAGAAAATGTTGTCCTACTCAAACTTGTATTTTAATGTTGCAACAAAAATAAATAAATAATAATAGTCAATCAGCTGAAGAGTAACAGTTCTATAATTAAATCAGTAAAGCAATAACACTGACTTTATTTCCGTTGTAAAGGTGGCAGCCAACACCTTCTCATCACCCCAGCACACAGGGAACTACACACACACTCTGTCTTCTCCTCAACATGCCCCCAACTACAACCTGCTGTCTCCCAGCCACCAGCCAAACTACGCCACCTATAAAGAAGGCTACAACGTTTACGGCATTGAGAGCGTCAAGATCTAACACGGGTAGGAGAGTGATGATTGATAGCTAAAACTTTGCTCACCTCACAGCCATAGACAAAGGTTTAACCAGGCGGCACGTCCCGGCGCAGCTGGATTCACTGCAGAGCATCTTCACTGGCACAAATCCAATGTGTGTGATTTACAAAACACACAAGATTCCCTAGAAGATATCTTAAAGGATACAGCGAGGAGAATGGTGAATGACAAAATATTTTAAAATTCTTTACATAATCTTTACCTACTTAGTAATATTTTTATTTCTCTAAATTCTTGCTCAGAAGAAATTATGACGCCATACTAGAGCCATTGTGTATAGAAAAAAAATACAGAAGGGGGAGGAGTAATTTTTCAAAAAGCAAAACTCAAAAATTTTTGAGTTTGAAAAATCTAAAAAAATTTGCAAGAAAAAAATGTGAAATTCTGTTTTTTACACAAATCTTAGAAATTCTCAGCTTTTTCTCACAATTTTTATGAAATATTCTTTAATTTTAGACTTTCTTTTTTTATTGCAAATTTTCGAAATTTCAAACTCAGAAATGTATGAGTTTTTTTGAGAAAATTTATTAAATTAATCCCATTATTTTTGAGTTTTTCTCTGGAATATACTCCTTTTTTCTATCTATAATTATCCTAATACACAGTTGTACGTTATTTCCTGGGTTCCTTTCTAAATGATCTACTTTTATTTAGGTGGTGTAGAAAAATTGTAACAAACACCTTCAGACTATTAAAAAAATAGATTATATTCTCTACTGTGAAACTGGATTTGCCACTGAAAATGACAATTACTGGATTTAATTACCATAAATCCGGGTATGACATGAATTCAGCCATTTTGATAACAGAAAAACCCCCACAGTGGCATGCAAAGGAAATTAAAGGTCAAAACTGTGTATGGCTGTGATTGTCCTGGCATTTGTTTCCTCCTTATCCTGAAGCTTGCTCACTCCTGCTCCCATTTCCCTTCTCTCCTCTGACCAGTTCTTCAGCCTCTTTCTCTCCTCCTGTGTTTTCTCTGAAATTATTCCTTCTTCCGTCTCCTGTTCTTCCCTCTTTTTTGGTTTTTCACTCCTCTGCCACTGTTAGCCTATCTACCCTTTTCCTCTGGTCCTTTGTAATTTATTTTTCTCCAGCACTTTCCTTAGTTTATAGCCAATCATCCTCTTTGAAATAACATATCGAAGGTGGACGTGGAAAAATAACATGGCTGAATGCATTTAAATAGTTTTTTTCCATGCTTGCTTATTTAACAATAAAATTCAAAGTGCGTTCTGTTTTAGTCTGAAATCGGGGCTCTTATTTTGGTGGCATTATCAAAATCAACTATGTAGAAAGAGAGCAAAAATAATATTAAGTAATTTTAAGCTTCTGGTATATTATGTTTAGAATGTTTGTGAATAGTTAAAGAGTTGAATTTACTTCCTTTAAAGTTGATACTACCAAAATAAGAGCCCAGATTTCAACATAAAACACAAAATATTTCAAATTTTATAGTCAAATCATCAAGAATGATACTATTTAAATGTATTTGATCATAATATCAGTCTTTTAAACCCGTTCAGATTATTGGGTCGGTCGTAAATTTTCAAATCATTCCTTGCAGTTGATTTTTATCCTAATCAAATGACCACTAACAGAACGGTAAACGTTTGAATACGGACGTTTCTTGAACTGTGGTTCCTATGGCCTTACAATGCCTTTAAAACGATTGTAGTTTTGGGCAATATAGCTGAAAAACATATCACAATATAAAAGTTTTATATCAGTCAATATCAATAATTGTTGATTAGTTTTTTGTTTTAACTGGTGCGGTGATCTTTTCTGTTTTATTCAGTTTTCGCTCCACAACATTGTTTATAATTTTTAAGCAATCATGAGATATGGTGGCAAAACTTTAAACTGCTGCTCCTCAAGTTACTCTACAGTTTGTTGCTAGGTAACCAAAGAGTGAGTGAGTTGCTAGGTAACCAAAGAGTGAGTGGGTTGCTAGGTAACTAAAGAGTGAGTAAGTTAGCTGATTCCACTAACTTTGCTTAGCACTGTGACAGGCTGATTTGCCTAAAGCCTTTCTTCTGCCTACGTCTCCCAGAATGCTGTGCGGTATGCTGCAGTATGTAACTTTTGTTAAAACTGTTACCATGTTGTGACAGGTTTTTATAAAACAGATAATCTGGGAAAATATTAGAAATGCACCAGGCTGTCAATCAACCTCATGTACTTGATGCTCAATGTGCTAATGAAAATGAAAAAACTTACCGTTACAGGAAAACCATCTGTGGCTATGCTAACTAGCCTTAGCATTCAGAACAGGCTTTGCTAACTTGCAGAGTAGCAGAGAGTAAGGGGGAGAGCGGCACCACAGGGGATTGTGATTGACAGCACTAAGACCCGCCTCCTGGCACTGACTGGTCGTTTTTGATGCTTTCCTTCAGATGGCAATATTAGCTCAGGAAGGAGATGGATCTTTTCACAGATTATCCGTCTCGTATTAAACTGTCACAACATGATGACAGTTTTAACAAATATGAAAAAGTATTTTTTTTATATAAAAGTTGCACACTACAGCTTTAATTTCAATTCAGTGGTATTAATCACAAAACCTCTGACACCAATCAAATTAAGGTAAATGTATTTTTAATGTATTTTCATTCACATACAACTGAGTTTTTTGTTTAATTTTTTGCTATTCACTGTACACATGCACAATGAGATTAAATATTACATTACATCTAGCTGTTATTTTATGTCTGAGTAATTAATTACACTAAATTGAACAGGTACTGGTACGAAAGCAGCTGTCACATTGTTTCCTATACTTGTGTGCTGGCATATTGAAAAGACATTACGTGTGGATGTAAAAGTGTTTTTTTTGGTGTGCTCATATTTATAATGTTATGCTTATACTTAGTTCAGTAGAGTAGAATTCACAGTGTTCTGCTGCATCAGGTTTGTTACTGTTCTGTAGCATCGCCATCTCATTTTATTTATTTTGTTTATTTCATTAAAAAAGGATCAGCTCATTATCTGAGAATAAAATGTTCCGGGGTTAGATTACTATGAGAATGAATCAAATGGTAAGTAATAGTTTTTGATTTTAGTTTCAAGCATCCAGCATCCTGAGGTGAGTAAAGCCTCTGCAGAAAAATTGCAAGATTAAGGAATATTATTGTTCTTTTGTTGAGATATTTGATTAGCAGTGGCATTGATTCTCCAGCAGTCGTGCTGCTGAACTCATGCGGAGAAACGTTTTCTGACTTGATATCAATGCATTTACTACAATGTTTTATATATATTTGTTAAAACTGTTATAAGGCCATGCCAGTGAAATATATGACAAATAATCTGTGAGAAGATATATTTTGTGCCTATGTGGATTAATAACAATAAAATATCTGATTATTTATTAATAGGTCCAGGATTTGTTAAGCTTTTTATCATAAATTGCTCATATAAAGAAGATAGTTTTAAATATGACAAATTTTTATGAGCCTATTCTTTCACTGTTTTTTTAAATATACAACTATTGTGCAGTGTAAGTTGATTAACTCAGTTTAGAAAATGTGCATCAATGAATGTATGGTTGCATTTAATAACTTAAGTGCTAGTTTACTTTAAGAATTATTAGTTTAATACCAAGAAGTAGTTTTGGTTGAGTAATTAACTGTTTTACCATTAACTTTTGCATGTTGTGGTGTACAAAAAGTAATGTCCTGAAATATTTATCGGCATTCTAAACATTCAGCTTTGGTCTTGACTCCATCCCTGATCGCACACTTACACAAGACGCCACTACTGAAGAAAACAATGTTGTTTAAAGGACTTGATGGTTGTTCTGATAAACACCTTTTACACTATTGCTGCTGCATCCAGAAATTTACCTGGTAACATTAGATATACAGAGCTTTTCTGGTATGAAATGTCAATATTATTCATGAGTAGCGGTGACATTAAATGGTATATGTGTAAGAAATTGAAAGAAGTAACACCAAATACAAAAATCAGAGTTTACTATTGAAGTCCTGTTTAGTTTGTTGAGGTGTGAATGTGTAATCAAACTGATGCGAACCAAAAAGCAAAACTCTGGTAGGCCTGAAGTGAACTCTGCTGCAGTTCCAATGCATATGTGGATGCAAGTGGACCGGAAATCGTTCCAAAAACAGGAAATGGACTAGAGCACAGGGCATTCTGAGTAAATTCAACCAAAACAAACGCAAGAATCTAATGTTAGAGGGAGAAATGGCTTGTGGACTTTCACCAGAGGCGAGAGAGAGAAAAAAAGCTCAAATCTGACACCACTCCATTTTTGTTTATATCTTGTGAAGAAGTTGTGCTCTGTGACTTCTTAAGAGGTTATCATGTTGTTTCCTTCAATAGTTTCTGGTGTAGCACCACAACAGGTGAGGAGAACAGGTTTTTCAAAGGGTTTGGTTGATTTGATACAGTAGAGTTAGAAAACAAACTGCAGCAGCTGAAAATGAAGCAAAGGTTTCATTTTTTTGGTCCCAAATCGAACTAAGTTAACTGGACAATCAGATGTGAAAACTCCCTTAGTGTAACAAACACACACAACAGTAACAACTTTCCTTAAGGATTAGCAACATTCAGACAACTTGTATTGCTCACACCAGAGGTTCCCAAACTGAGGGGCGCGTCCCCTAGGGGGAGGGCTCCGTGCCATTGCAGGGGGCGCATGTAGCCGTCTGGATGAAAAAAAAAACATGGACACTTTATTCACTGAATGGCCAACTCTCTGTTATTCCTATGTCAATTTGTTACAGTAGGGGCTTCCACACTTCCAATATCTGTGTCCTCTGTCACTTTTATCAGTAGTTTAAACTGTTTAATACGTTAACATGTGGTAACCTGTTTTTCCAAGCCACCTTTAAACGCAACATGAGCGCTAGGATGCTGGCGCTGGGTTTACACCTGTGCTGCAGTGAAGGAGACCTGATGCTGCTGCTGTGCAGAGCTGCACAGGTGTGTTAGAATCATGGCAGCAAACCAGCAAAANGCAAAGAACTTTTCAGTTTTTCCCCCAAACTAACCGACTGAGTTGAGCAAAGCTGTAGGATGCAGGTAAAGTAGCTAAATGATGACTAGCTAGTTAATAACAATACAGCACCTTATGTTTAACAAGTAGCATGTAGGCTACCGATGTTGTTGTCTATGTTCAGCTACGTACATTCATTGTGCCCCCAAAAAGAGTCGATTCCCCCTCGTCGTTTCAACCAGACAGCCATTTGTATTCCATAGGGGGGACCCAGAAAATGTTTGTAATCCATAGGGGGCCGCAGAAGAAAAGGTTTACTGCCTTACACTGTTTAATTTCTCTATTTTACTACACGAAATCAGCTCAACCAAAGATCAGAAATCAGCCACAAAATTCTGATCGGATCATCGCTACTAATTGTATTTTGCAGCACAAAACCTGCCAGCTTTGATTAATGTCACCATTTTATTTAAAAGTGACCTTTTTTATCCCTCAACAGATGAAATTCACGGATGCAATGCGCTCGAAAGCTCGTCTGTCTATCACTGGGTCGACGAGCGAGAACGGCCGTGTTCCAGTGGCTTACCTTCGCCCAGGATTACCCATGAGCCTCAGTATGACTGACCTCTCATGACCTCACACAAGTCAGTGCCTTACAGCCAGTCAACACACTTTCATCGATCCCCGCTGTAAGGGAAGTGGACAGGAAGGGTTGCCCTCTTCGAGAAAAAGAAAAGACACATTACCAGTAATAATAACGGGCAACCTGCCCGTTTCTGGATTTAGTCATTCAAAACTCTAGAAACTCTCAAATCCTTTACATCTGGTCTGTAAAAACAAGGCAGATGTCCTTCTGAAAAGACCTGCCCACTTGTAAAGTGAATCAAACGAAGATCAAAGGGAGAGACGGCTGGTCCTAGACAAATCCATGACAAACAATCAAGCACAGAGGACAGTTTTTTAAGTCAAATATTACTTGTTTTGTAGATTTTTGCCATGGAGGCTTCTCTTGTACAGAAAACAAGGACAACAGTGATGCTGATGTTCATGCAATAACAACAGTTATCAGGGATGCGATCAGGAACTGTGGGGATACAAGCTGGACCTTGTCTGAAATGTGTTAAAAGTGCCATGAACAAAAAAACTGATGTCCTGAAATATCAGTATGTATTGTGATAGATAATGATGTGATTGTTCCGGTTTTTTTCTCCTGTTTGCCTGTAAATCCTTATTTGAGAAACACGTGCAAACAACAAACACAACATTTAAGAGGAGTTCATGTTGGTGAGGTTCTGGGATTTTAATTATATTTAGTGATGCTGTTAAAAACACCAAACTCATGCAACTAAGGCGGACATCCATTCTAGTAGTCATTGTAGTCAAAACATTAACATTTTTCTCTTGTTAATGAACAGTGTTTTATCTGATCTACTATTTTAGCTGCACTCCACCTTTATAAAACACTCAAAAAATTAGCTTATCTGAGGTTATCCAAAGAGTCAATTTTCTCCTGGATGAATTCCCAGCAAGTTCTGGGTTTCCCCCAGTATCTCTTCCCAGTTGGACGTCCCTAAACCCCCAGTTTCAATCTTAGGTTAAACCTCAGCTCCTTACTCTCTAGCTGTGTTTCCATTACAAATCTGCGCAAAACTTATTCAAAATGAAGCTAATGGCAAAAAAACTCCCACAATTTCACAATTGTGGTGTTTCCATCAAATAAGAAATTAAATTGAAACCGCATGTGAATAAGTTTGTTCAATAAAAGTTATGGCAGCGGCGGATGTAAATGGTTACTTTCACCAGAGACAGTTGGATGTTCAACAATAATCGGATACATTCTTTGATGAAAATTAAAACTGAGTAGCAAAACCCGAACTAAAATTAAACATTTGACTAATAATAACTAATAAAAACTAGCGAACACACTCTAAAAACTAACTTAGAATTAGACAAACAGAAAGTGTAATTCAAAGACTTGGACTACAATGAAAAAGACAAAACTATTATAACCCTGGTGCACAGATTTTCACTTTCACCTTCATTTTGCACCAGAAACTTTTCCTGCAGGGTCAAAAAGAGAAGGACACCTGCCAAAAACCTGAGCTCAACCACTACTCATCTTAGAACTTAAATAACTTATCAGTGTTAGTTCATTTTTTACCAGATTTTTGACGTTAAGATGATAAAGAAGTGTAATCGTATCATAAAGCGATCCAGTGTAAATGTAAAGAGGGAAATTAAAAATAGATTATTTAGTTTCTGAACGTTACCAATAGAGTTCTGTACAATTTCTTCTAATTATTAACATTGTTCTAACATTTTGAAAGAAAACAGCTTCCTTGCACAGATTAAATTAACAACAACCTGAAAATCCTTCAGAGCCACAAAAGACATTTAGTTTAGTTTTTTATATATATACACACTGCACTACATCTGTTTCTGTAAATATGAAGATGTGAGATAAATTTCTCTTCTTTTTTAAAGCCAACACCAGATGCTCACACTGTTTACTGTACATGGTGTACACACTTAAAACGCATCATGCCACACATCCCTGCACCCTTTCATCTGCATGTGCGTTTGCACATACTAACAGAAGAAGCCAAGTGTGAGACGTGCCAAACGGACTGAGGAGCAACCGGAGCTCTCAAACGGCAGCTGCTGAAACTGAAACCTGAGCCAGCAGAAGCTCTCGTCGCCGAGAGACGGAACAAAAATAATGTGAAGACTTTTTCAAAACTCTACTGCATCGATGGTGCCGACGATGAAGAGCGGACAAAGAGAGCATTTGCATGTCACTTAATTATTTCTTTTCTTTCAGATCAACCTGTCAGCCTGAACCCTTGTGATTGGCTGCTTAATAGTGTTTGATAATGATAGCCGTTAGAAGAATATAAACGATATTAATTACAGTACTAATGTTGTTCCTGTTATGTAAGTGTATGCTTTTCCAGAATTTGATTCTGCTTTTATTTCCACAAAAACTGATTTTTGTTCGACTTGTTTTAAGCTTAATGAGAAGCAAACACTCGCTTCAAACGGACAAGGGGTGAACCTCAGTTTCTGCTAAAAGACACATATCACTGTCGCCATGATCACATGTGACTGGTTAATCTTTGGGACTTAGGCTGAGTTCACACTGCAACCTGAAGTGACCCAATTCCGATTTTTTTTTTTTTTTTCCTCAAGTTGAATTTCTTTTATATTTTATTTATTTATTTTGGCGAAGGTCGTTCATACTTCCAAATATGCGACTTGTATCTGACCTCCAGTGTGAATTGGAAATTACCTGAACGTGTCCCGCATGCGAACATAAAGAACGTGCTCAGTGTTTTGCTAACCACCGTAAAAAAGACCTAGTTATCAGCACTAGCGGAACAAGTCAGCGTCGGGGCCAATTACCGGGCCCCTAACGAATCACCAGGCCCCTTACATGCAGGGGAGGAAGTGCAGCGTTTGTCTTGATTTTTACCCAGGAAGCATTTCAGCTAAACCGTGAGTGAAACAGTCATTGGGACTGACTAGTATATAT
>CAEGAF010128083.1:0-17889 GCA_903067075.1 Micropoecilia bifurca
TATATATATAATTTTTTTTCAAACTGTGCGAGTCAACTTTATGAGTAAAGACATTACAAAACCACAAGAGACCCATTACCAGTCATCTCAAAATTAAAATTAAGTGAAAACATATTGAATGAATCTATTAACTACATGAAAAGAATTTGTTCAGTAATGCGGGTATGACAAATCACAGATTTCATGTCTGGGGCCCCGGAATATTAACACAATTTATCAACCAGTGTGTATACTTCAATAGAGGTGCTTTTGTGATTTATTGCTTTTTAAGCACTACAGTGTAACTCTTTATCACATCCTTGCGATTTTATTGATTAGGATCCAGGTTGAACGTCTCTCTAACTGCGCTGCCTTTGTGCGGATGTCCTCGCTCTGAATCCACCTTACAGAGCATTTATTGATCCTTCTTTCTCAACTCTCCAGATTGCTTAAAGCAACAACTGGATGGCCTCCAAATGGCACAGAAGCAGGAAAGAAATCCACTTTAACGCGTCATGTGATAACCGGCGGTACGCCACTATTAGCACAGTGATATTTACAAACAGGGCTGCTCTCTGATCTCATTAAAGCAACAGGAAGGCTAAAGGGAGAGGAAGTTCAGCTTACTAGAAAGTTCAGCTTACTAGGGTTAAATTGTCTTGTGTTTTAGCAGAGCTTGCACTTATTTTGCTGTTGCACCGTTGATTCAATAAAGCTACAACTCCTCTTCAAGCAACCCCAAGGCCCCTTCAGCCCAACAGAGAAGCATTGCATAATGTATGTTCATGCCTTTTTTTCCACACCCACTTGAGAAGCTGAATAAGCAGTCTGGCATAGCTGCACATCATGTGGGGCTCCAGGTTCGGCAGCGTGACCAACTCATAGAGTAGATTGATGAAGAGAATGTGGTCCTCTTTGCTGAACCTCCGGCCATAGAGCTTCAGAAAACTGGAGGGGGGAAGAGACAGCGGTTAGAGAGCAGCTAGTCACTTCCTGTTTAATGCAGCTGACCGGCATTATACAGGTCAGATTAAACAATACATGATTCCTCCTTTAACTACTCTGACAAAATGATACTCTGCAGCACAACATGACATAAACTGTCCCAATGACTTTATCAAATAACACCTGAATGGTTAATCCGCATAGTAATAATACATTAATGCATAATAATTGCAAGCTTTAGGTGAGTATTTGTAATATCTAGCAGCAAAGACATAAATAATTTATCTACATCTCAATATGGCACTTTTGAACCTCCATACATTTTTTTAATATATAATTTTTCACACAATAATTCATAATTTAATTATTTATGTTAATTTAATTGTGGCCTTCTGTGGCCTGTAATACAGTGGCTACTGTATTACATTGATGGGTAAAGTTGACGTGCAGCACTACCTGACCATAAAATTGTTATTTTTTTGGCAAATAAAACAAATGGCATACTTGAATAATTCGATTTTTAAATATTCATTCATGATTTTTTAAAAAAAATATTTTAATTAATCCATGACACAATACAGCTGTCTTTAATCAGCTATTTATCAAATTGTGGCACTTCTGGACTTCTATACAACCGAATCGCACCACGGATATTTACCAAAAAGTTTCAAGTTGTAAAGAATTGCCGGTTTACTAATTATGGTTTTAGTTCTCCAAAACAAGCCACCTTTGCATGGACACTTACGAGAAGAGTTTCCTGGTCCAGAAGGCGACTCCGGGCCACAGCTCCCTGAGGAGAACCGCCCTGCTCAGGCTGGCTTTGATCTCCGCCAGCAGCTCCGCGGCCTCCCGGTCCAAGCGGTCACAGTAAGGCAACAGGCCGTTATAAACGATTTCCTTCTGGGAAATAAGCCCCTCCACACCCCCGTCCACAGTCATGTCCCACCGTGGCTCGGGTCGCTGTAGTGTTGGCTCTTGAAGGGGCTCTTAAGGAAAATGGCGCGTCCGGTTAATGTCGCACCTTCTGGAAAGAGCGCGGCAGAAGTTAGAGGGCATAATCCGCTGTGTCCAGCAGCCCGGAGGAAAGTATGTCACGCTAATTGAGCCGGCCAAAGCCCTGAGCCGGGCCTGTTTCTCTCAGTTATGCGGCGTCAGACCGCCGTGTCACCTCTCTCACCCCGTATCACACACACATCCGCGCCGAACTAGCCGAACACCGACGGGGTCGAAGGGGTCGCTTCTCACCACAGGGGGTCCATGGGAATATGACTCTTTCCTTTTTTTTAAAAATAAATAATAAAGTCTGCCATACTCTCAAAGACAAGCTTTGATGTCTGAGCTGCCTAGACCAATTATAAGGTGGGGTCTTTGATATAAGAAGCGTTTAATGTTTAGCCCTGGGCGTAAATGTTTAATTCTACAGTAGAGGGCACCCGCAAGGAGGAAGGTGGTGCCTTTCACTCTATAGTAGAAAACAAAATCACAGGTTGATCTTTCAATTAAAAAAAAAACATGCCAACATTTACAGTTAATTCCAAAATCATTCGTATATTTGGTTGATTTAGATTTAAAACAAAATTAAACAAAATCTATTTATGATCTTTGGGAGTTTTGATTGTATTTTACGTCTGTGTTTTTCTATGATTCCTCTCCAGGTCATTTACTTTTAAATAGTTATATCAATTCCTTTCTTTTAGTATATTCTTTTGTTTTGTTATTTGTACTTTTGGATTTTGTTCTCCTTGGTGATCAGTGTTATTCTTTTCCAGCTCTGTTTAGTATTCACCTTCCCTTAGCGTGCCATTTTGATCCTGTTCACAGCTGTTCCCAATAACCCGATTTCCTCACCTGCATCAAATGTCATCCTTCTCTCTTTTTTTCTGTGTATATACAATATAGCTGGTTCCTTTTTCTTGCCTGTTTCCTGCCAGCATTCCACATCTTGTTATCCTGGGACTCCCTTTGCAAGTTTTACTTCTTGTTTGTTAGTAAAAACCCTTCTCTTCACCTCCTGCCTCCTGTCATCCCTGCCTTTGGATCCAACTAAAACACAACTTTACAGAAATTAGACTGATATCTTGCAAAAGATTTAAAAAACATAAAAGGAGCAAATAAAGATGTATGTCTGTTAACGTTTTTTTTTTTTTTTTTTCAAAGTGGGATACTGGGCATTATTAATACGCACAATATTTTAAAAATGTGACAAAAAATCTTTATTGGCATTACACCAATCAAATCTTTCAAAGTATTACTTACAAGCTTTATGAATGTTCACAGTTTATCTCTGGTGCAGCTTTCCAAATCTCTGGGGTTTGAAGGCCTCTTCATCATCTGCTAATATTTAGCTCAGATTCAAGTCAAACAAATATGGAAAGCACAAATTTTAGGATCCCTGTAAAATATATGTTCTGTTAAAGATCTGTGTTTATTACATAGTTATCAGCTAAGTTCTGATACACTGGTGTGTGAGGAAATATGGTACATGGCTTTTGTACTCAGTAGTCCAAATTTCCATGCTCCAAGTCGTAAAAATCCACTGGAATTTCCCCCGTCAGGTGGGAATTCTGACTCCGACAGTGGCCAGCTATATGCATAAAACTGAGCAAAGGTTGTGGTAATAAACTGAGTGTTTTGCACTTTTGTTTTGTTTTCTTAAACCGATACTACTGGAAAACATCTGTGCTTGTAAATCTGTGAATACTCCTTCAACTTTTCATATTTTGTAGGTTACAATTAGAAACGTATTTTATCTGGATTTTAATACATAGTTGCCTTTATTTATTTATTTATTTTACAAACAAAAGTCTAAAAAGTGTGGCATGATCATCATTCTTTAGTCTACTTCCCCCAAATAAAATCTTTTCATGCCATTTGCAAAAATATGACAAACTATCTTCCGGTCACTTTACAGACATGTCCTGAAATCTGCAGTGTTAAAATATGTAATTTCAATAAGACACATTAAAATATGTGTTTCTATCTTGACAAAATTTTAAAATGATCAAAGTTGTTAATAATTTTGCATTCCACTGCATTCGTGAAAATATTACCCAATTGTTTATACATAAATACAGATAGTATTTAAGCTTCTTTAAAAAAAAAAACAATTATGCAAATTGATAACAACTGAATTTTAACCTTAATCTCTTTAATTTCAGTAAGAAAGATATACCAGTATAGGTACAGCACAGGGTCCCAAAGGGCGATTTGCATTAGTCAAATATCACTATCAGTCATTGCTGAAAACATAATCCAATAAACTCACATAATATATTAACAGCGCTTAAAAAAAGGTTCAATGAGAGGAGCGTGTTGTCAATGTACCCTGGTTTAATTGGCTTATTACCAGTGTTTACACACTTTAACTAGTGACAGTCCAGATCACAAGACGCTTGTAGATCAAAAAGCTGAAGAACTAAAGCAAACGACTACAAGAAGTCCCAGAATTCACCATTCAAGACTACAGAACCCAGCAGCAACATAGAAAGCTAATCCTCAATATATTGGGATGATCTGATAACTGGATTAATGCTCTCTCCCGCTCTACTGACCCAGTAACCCACTGTAACTGAGATAAACTGAGATGAGCGCTGCCTGCCTGCCTGCCTGCCTGCCTGCCTGCCTGCCTGTCTGTCTGTCCGTCTGTGTACATGACTAAAGGGCAGTACTTTCTTCTGGCACTACTGCTGCCAACCTCATCCCTTCTTGCTCCATTGTGCGCTGTTCTATGTGAACCTCAATTTACTTTAAGCTCATTCAATTCTCCAACCACTACAAGTTTATAGCAATGTGGCAATTGAAGGATAAGTGTTTCTGCTCGCAAAGGCAGCTTAGGAGTATGGTGGAAAAGCCCTTTCCGTTGTCTTTAGAGAAATGAGGCAATTGCTATAGTTCTACTTTTTCTTAAGTACGTGGATTATCCGACTCTGACCGAGTCCCATGAGAAGTCCTCTTATTGCTTTAGCAGGATGACAGCGGAATGCGTAAGTCGGGCGCCTGTTCTCCAAATTTCTGCTGCTGTCAAAAGTAAAGGGATTTAAATTTCAGGCTTTTGGGCCCAAAAGCTTGAAATTAAAAGATCCTGGTCAAAACTTGTTTCATTTTTGTTTTAATATAGATTAAAAGTAAAGAAAAATAGGGTAATTTTGGGAACTCTTGGAGTCATTCAAGAGTCAATAATGTGCCCTGTTGGATTGCTGTGTGCCTGCTGCTACTTGGTGCATTTTCTCTCTTTTATGCAGACGACTACCAGGTTTATTTTCCTCTGAGGCACACCAACTATTAACTGACTCAACCTTGCTTTTTCTTGACTGCATGGCTGACATCAGGAAATGTATGACACTGAATTATCTGAATTTTAAAGGCAACTAAAATGAAATTATGCTGTTAAGCATCAAGAGGATCTCATGTGTCGACACTTTTCTCCATTTTAAGGCTTTAGTTTGTAATTAGCGTTCAATCCTGCTTACAATTCGTACAAAATGCAGCCACAAATTTTAACCGGTAGACAATTTGTGATCACATCTATAATTCTGGCTTCCTGTCAGTACCAAATATACTTCTTTGTCTATCAGATAAGTCCTATTGTAAAAAAAATTAACTTTATCTGAAGCTTTTATTGCGCCTTTTAGTTAACAGTTATATTCATAAAGAAGAAGATTTCACGTATATGTGATCAATATTCATAACCAAATAGATTAAAACTGGCATATTGCTTTCTAAAAGACAATTATATTTTCTAGCAAAATACTATTTATTGAGAAAAACCTAATCTAATCTAAACATGGAACAGCATGGAGAGTCTGGTTGCCTTGTCGTGTTGGACTGAATTTACAAAAGTGTGAAAGTGAGACGTTTCTCCTGTTGCAAAATTAACTTTAAATCAGGAGGAATTGCATCCAATACAAGCAACAAAATGTACAGGGCAATATTTTAAGGAGACAAAAACGGTGGGAGGAACTGGGGAAACAACAATAGTTGCAAAATTGACAAAAAAAAGTCGAGGTTAATTCAGGTTATCTAATTTTGTTACTTCGTTCTTTGTTACTTTGTCCCTATGCAATTTAACTATTACTTGTATTTTTTCAGTTTTTCAGTATTTGGGTGTTTTTTCAGTTGTTTTTGTCGACTTATGAAGTAATCACAAAATGCTTAAACTCACACATAATGTAATCTATTTTCACATCATTTTCTGAAAAACGTGTACAGATTTTTTTTAACCATTTATTTTTGCTCTAGCTTGCATTTAACACAGTGGACCGTTACGAAATATAATGCATTATTGTCCCTGCTAAAACTACAGTAACTTCTAGTGACTTTCTGCTGGGGTATATTATTAACTGAAGTCATACTATAATAGCACTTCTTAGCAATACTATGGTAGATATGAGACTTTTATTGATGCAAAGTTTGCAGACAACATCCCAGGGCTATTTTATTGGCCCAAAGAAGTCAGGTACAGAACAACCAAAACAAAACAGTGATTGGCCGAAATGATCAGCACTCCAAATAAGTGATAAATTAGAGGGTACATTTGAGACAGTCCTGGCTGAAGGGGCCAAGACTCAGTGGGTCTCCACATTTTCCCAGTTAATTATGTAATGAAGATGCCAAGTTCAAGAAAAAGTGACGGAAATTTTGACAGATCATACATAGACTGGTGTTCCTTCCCATTAAACAAATATAAATCATGAGAAAAGCCTAATGGTTATGTAAGGCACAACATCTAAAAGGTCTTAGCGCAATTTAAAAACAAAATTGTAAAACGGCAAAGGAAAATCTAGATATAATCTGTATGAAAAGGCATATTCTGAGAAGTTCAAGTTTAAAAAAACATCTCTTCTCACCAGCTGTTGCGTATGAATGAATTGTGCTTTTGTCAGTTGTTGCAGCTTGGAGCAAACATCACACATCTGCATTCACACAGAAAAAAATAAGTTTCCAGCTGGATAATTACAGAAATACACAGTGGACTTTCTCGAGAGGTGCAAGGTGGAGTCTCTGTTTTGATCCCAACATCAGATACACATAAACTCACAGAATAATCAGAGTGAACAAAATCCACAAACTGGGCAAAATTTACTTTATTTTCTGTCTTAGGTTTTAATGAAAGATTGAAAGCTTCAAAAATATTATCATTATGCCTCTGAATAAAATAATCTTAAATTTGTACAGGAGATGCTTAAGTGTTTCCAAGTGTTTTTTTTTCAGCATTGTTCTTTTGTCTTTTTTTTGACATGTGTATGGAAAGATTAAAAATAGATTAAGAATAGAGAAATCTGAATCTGAATTTTGAAATTTCCAAGTTAACCTCTGCACTCTTCATTAATTTCCATGTTTCCTCTGTTTGGCTTTGCCGTTTCAAACAGACAAAACTCAGAACACCCTGTGCCTCTCATGTCATTTGTCAGTCCAAAAATTTGATGCTAGGCTTTCCAAGCAATCTTGCCCAAGTCTTTACCTTTTATGTCCCCTCAGATCTTTTTACGTAAGGAGCGTTTCTCTTTCCGCTTTCCCAGACAGCACCTGTTTTCTGAGCCTCGTCTGTTGAGACGGCTCCAAGAAGAAACATGTTATCTGTTGCTGGACGTCCCGTATTGAGATGTTTCTAGGTACCTGGGAGGAGAGGATTTTGCTGGAAATTACCATGTGTGTGTGTGTGTGTGATTGTATGGGCACAGGCGCATGCACACATCTGTGAGGCTCATTATTCCACAAGTGGAGTCTACGATGGAAAATCTGATTCGGGATGATGATGATGATGATGCCTTTTTGACTCAGCAGGGAGAGGAACAAACGCAGAGCGCGAGAGAGATCCCAGGGAAAGAAGATGTTTTTGAATTCCTTCAGCTTGGTTGTCTTTTCCTAACGATCCAAGGCACACTGCAGAAACACACACACACAAGCACGCAAGCACACACATGCAATAAAATACCAACATCTCACATTTTGGTTTTTGCAAATGATTTCTGTTGATGCCAGTTTTCTCGCTCTAAAAATATGGGAAAATTTTTGAAGCCAATCAGCTTCTCTCTATGCCTTTGCATGTGCAAGTGTGTGTGTGTGCATAACTGAATGGCTTGAGTCGCAGTTTGGGGAGTGAGGACTGTAAATGATGTGTCTGGGAAACCTGCATTCAGAGCTCGACACAGACGCAGCTCCCTCCATCCAGCTGGGTTTCTCTGAGATTTCTGGGAGATATGCAGCTCAGTTCTGTGCCAGACAGACGAGTAATATACGACCCCTGCTCGTGCCTCACACACACACACACACACACGCACACGCACACGCACGCAGACACACTAAAACAAATACATAACCACGGTAGTTTCTGCAGAAAGTTTCTACAGAGCTGTCCACATGTTCTGCACTCAGGTTTCAGCCGTTCGGATGCTACAGCGACAAATTACTGAACCGGTTTTTGCTGATGTTCTTCAAGGTGTGGATCTCAAGGTGAGAAGGACATAAGGAGAACAGGATTTAAGGAAAAAGGGAAGGAGACAGACATTCCATCACAACCCCTGTGGAGCTCCGGTGGGGACGAGCCTACCATCTGCGATACTCAATTGTGGAAAAAAAGGCAGAGCTGCAAGGGATACGCAGGTATGCAAGGTTCATTTCCTCTTTGATATACATGGGTGTGTTTTTATTTTTTCTGGCGGGCAGCAGACACGCAAGCTGTCTGAAGTGATGCATGCATCTCGTTTTCTGTGGCGACTACAAGTATGATTTGTTTGTGAACAGGAATGTGGCCTCTCGGAGACTTCCCCTGGCTTTTAATTCCCCTATGTGCAGTGGCTGTGTGTGCAGGTAGACCACACACTTACACTCCCAGCTCCATTTAAATACAAGCACCAGTCCAGCTTTTCCAGTTTGTTTGTATCACCAGAAGATGCTGTTTTACAGGTGTAGATGGTGCGAAGGTGTACAATGGGTCGATGGAAATGTGTCACCATCCTTGCGATGAGCTGCTGGATTTGATCACCGAGATCCACGGTCTGCGGATCGTGACTAACAACCTGCTGGAAGATCTAGAGAGAGTAGTAAGATGCACACAACTAGGTGCTCACAGAAGCAAAAGAACTGCTGAAATTTTTTTATGTTGCACTATTTTATCAGTTTAAATTAGAATTGTTAGTTTTCCTGTTCAGGTAGATAAGAGCAATGTTCCTCTTTTACATATTAGATTTCTCAAGGATTTATTTGTGGTCCTCTGTTCTTCACATGATCCTTTGAAAAAGTATTCGGACCTTGTGTAACATTTTACATCTTGTATGTTACTACCACACACTTTAATTTATTTTGGAGGGACTACAGAGCAACATGAAGTAGCACATGCTCATGAAATGTAAGGGAAAGGACATGGATTATAAAGTCATTTACAAAAAGGAAACATTTCGCATGCTTTTGTATTTAGCCACCTAAAACATTTTTTGCGTTTTTTTGTTTTGTTTCGCAAATTATAAAAATTAACTTTATAATGTTAAACTATTCAATAAAACTTAACGGTTTTTTTTACAATATCAAAATAAAGAGTTTGGTGCCTCTTTTAGGAAAGTACTCCAGAACAATTTGCTTTAAAATTTCTAGAATTACCAACTTAAAAAATGCTAATCTTTGCATTCATGTTATTTTAATAATTGTTATTTTAATAATTATTAAACACACATATATTAACATGGTTAACAATAATGATTGCTTTGTTTTCAGCTATTCTTGCAGTTCAACTTCAAATGTTGTTTCTTTTATATATCTGGTAATTAAGTGATGAAACTTTGATCAAGGGATCATTAAATTATCCAAAAATGTAGTTTAGTATACTTTAGAGTAGATATTTACTTTTGTCTGTACTTGTAAATCTTTAACAGATTGCACAAGATGATGTTTATGATGTGGTTTCGGACAAAGACTGGAGATACAAGCAAAACAGAAAACAAAATAAAAACAGAAAAATTTATATTTCTGTGCTCTTTAAGAGATTATATAAAAAGTTCCTTATGTTCATAAAGAACCTTTAACATAAGAGCAACTCATCTTTCAGGAGATTGACTGACTATAATTTATGGCAAACTTCATAGTAGTTCAAAGGGAAAATAATGGATAAAACATTCCCTTCTAATAATAAAATCATGACTTATAGTATTTCCACAAGGCTGACCATTTGCTAATTCAACACTCCAAGAAATATCTTGAAGCACCTTGATTTCATTTTCCTCTCTTAGTATTTCTTGGATTTCATTTCTTTGTCCCGTCAGTCAAAAGAAAATGAGGGGATGCGAATATCCTTGGCTGAGCTGAGTAACGACAGCAGCACAGTCGACGGAGACGAGGAGGACAACTACCTGGACAGGGACAGGGACGGAGAGGTGTGGTGCATGCAGGATGGACGAGTGTACGAGCAGGGGGATGTCTGGGAGGTTGACAGCTGCACCTCCTGTGCTTGCCAGGTCAGTGCTGAGCAAATGTGGAGTCATGACAACCTGATATGTGAAACACAAGCCTCTGGTGGGATGAAGGACCTGTCAGAAGCAGAACAGAAAGCAAGAGACAAACCCAAAAATATATTTTTCTTCAATTTTGATACCTTTTTAAAAAAGTGTTTAACTCAAGCTGCATTCAATTATTTAAAACAAATAAGGTTTCAAGCTCTTTTCCCTGCTTTTAACAGTTCACCTACATATCGACACAAGAGATATTGATCTCTAAGTCTCAATCTTAAAAAAGACGGAAAGAAGCATTTTATCTGGAAAGCTGTAACATAACTCAACTTTTACTCACTGGGGAAGTTTTAAATGTGTCCAGGGTGGTTACATTTATCTCAAGGAGACCCAGTCTTTGTTTTCCTATTGCTTCATCTGCTTCCCAGTCTGTTTCTCTTTAGAAAATATCATTAGTTTAAGTCAAGAATGCGTTCAGGGGGAAGACAGGCTTATTCCTGACAGCATTTCATTCCTCTGGCGTGAATCGAAACATCTGGATCGAATAACATGATCTGTTTTCGCCCAATTTAAATTTATCACATTCCAGGATGGAAAAGTGGTATGTAAGCAGGTGCTGTGCCCCCCAGTGTCCTGCATCAGTCCATCCTTCGTGGATGGAAAATGCTGCCTTGTGTGTCTCGGTGAGTGGCATTAAACTCAATCATTTCTGCCAAGGATCTATTGGTGTGAAAAAAATATTTAACCGCATCTTCTTCTCTCTGTGAAGAAGATGAAGACGGCTGGTCCCCGTGGTCTGAGTGGACCCACTGCTCCGTCACCTGTGGACGCGGAGGGCAGCAACGAGGTCGATCCTGCAACGGCATCAACGGCTGTGCTGGGCCCTCGCTTCAAACCCGGAGCTGCTCACTGATGAAGTGCGACCGCAAAGGTAAGGACATCGGCCTTCATAACTATTCCACAAAAAAGAAATCTCTCTTTGCCTATAAGTTTCACTCGTATCGAAAAGATCAGCAACAAAACTCACAGCTGGAGACATTTTTTTTCCCCCAATCCAGTACTACTCCCAGAGAGTTGCTTACCCACCGCTGTCGTAAGCTGACCCTATGTGGATTTAATGCCTCATGTACTATCCATCCTTTTGAACAAACATTAGGAACTTTCCTTCTCAGCTTTCCCTGCCTGCCAGGTCTTTATTTGCCCTCTGAAGCATTGCCCCAGTCACAGCAACTGCTTTCAGCAGCTGGATAGATGACGTGGAGGGATTTGATCCAGCCAGCTTGCCTGCACTTTGCAGCCAAATCCTCGTATTTGCACCGGTTGAGTTTGTTCACCACATTTGCACTGATTTCCTGAGGGAGAGTAAGCTCACTTGTTTGGACCTTCTTGGTTGCTTGGGACTGCACCGCAACATCTGTCCTAAATTCTGTTTGTATGTTTTCTGGTGGGAAGATTAGACATCTGTCCAAATCAACTCATTTTTCATGACTTGCTTGTATTCACAAGAGATCTTGGACCTGATGCTACCCTCTGGCTGGTCTCTGCTGATCTTACAATGCTGTTTATTTAGTGGTGTTGCCCCCTAAGGTGTTATTACTTTTGGACATCCTGCATTCCTCCAGCAGTTCTAGGGTAAAATCTTGAGAGTAGACTTACAAATGTAATATTTATTAGATGAAAGACAGCAGAAATAGCAATGATACTTGCTATAGATCTCTTTTGGTCTTGAGAGACCTAAACGTTTTTCTCACACTTTTGATGAAAATGTGTTAGATGACAGTGGTATCAACAACCCAGCCATAGATCTTGTTTTAGGGGAGACTTTTGCTAAATGTAACACTTGCTTCCATTTCTTGGCCGATAACATTTGAGTCAATCTACCAATTAGTTTTCCAACAATAATCCAGTGAAATAACTGTAAAACAATCAAACCGATATAAAAATGTGGATGAAGGTAAATTATTAAATATTGACTTTATTGATAGTGAGACAGAATTCGGTAAGTTTGAAAAACCCAAATCCATCAGTTCTTCTGGTAATTTTGACTTTCCAATCCTCACCGATGATCATGAAACACGGATCATGACTTAAAGTGTGAGATCCTGGATAAAAGTGACTAAACTGAGCTTCCTCTGTAGGGTGGCTGGGCTAAGCCTTTGAGATAGGAGTAGGTGCCTCAGTATCACAAATAGTCATTTGCAATGGTTATGGATTTTTTTCAAGATGTCTTTGGGTACCTCCTTTTTGTACTTGAGTTCAATACATATCATGGGCATGCTTCTACCGCCTATGAAATGGTTCTAAAAATGGGGAGGATAGGATCTGGGAAAGAACGGCTTAAAAGCCATGCCAGTGGAGAAGTGGATTGAGAAGAATGTTTCGAGATTCCCAATGAACTGCTTGAAACCGTCATGGGTTAATGGGTTATCTGATTTTTCCTCTGACTTATTTGCACTTCGATCCCCACTGATGACAGCAGATGGATGTCCAGCCAAATAAAAGCATGTCTCCATTATCAATATGCTGCAGTTCAGAGTCCAGCAGATCTACTGGTTACAATAAAACACGAGCACTGTTGTTTTCTCATTTTGGATGGTCTTTGACATAAACACTCCAGCCTGATCCGACACTTAGTGGCTTTCTGAGAGAGCGGTAGATATCTTAGATAATTCATGATCCGTATACGGAGAATACGATGACTGAGCCTTTGGAGTTGTTTAAATCTCTTCTTCAGAACCATTTCTTTCTTGATTAAAATAGAGCACGAAACCTTTATAAAAGTTGGTGGTCAATTTTCTTGTTAAATGTGCTGAAGTTGACAGAGACAAATCAGATCAAAGTGAGTTAAGTGATTAATTATTTCAGAGTTATTACTATCTAAATTTGTATAATTGTTTCATGTCTAGGACGCACAGATGGGAACTGGGGCCTTTGGTCTCCTTGGTCTGCATGTACAACCACATGTGGTGAAGGCGACATCACACGGGTCCGTATGTGCAACAATCCTCCACCATCGAAGGGGGCCAAGGGCTGCAAGGGAAACGCTAGAGAGACAAAACCATGCAACAACACAGTCTGTCCTGGTGAGCACACACACACAATTTCAATACAGGTCTGGATTACAAGTAAATTATGCATTTTCCGTTTCTGTGTATGTAGTTGCAGGAGGCTGGACAGCCTGGAGTGAGTGGTCGGAATGCTCGACTTCCTGTGGTGGAGGCCTTATAAGCCGCCGGCGGGAGTGTTTGAACCCCGCCCCTCAGAACGGCGGGAAACCTTGTGCTGGGGAAGCTACAGACTATGAAGCATGTAACAAACAGCCATGCCCTGTTGGTAAGTCAAACCTAGAGGAGTATAATTTTATGTTTTGTAAAGACCTCCTTGAAAATGAGATGATACATCTCAAGGGGTTGTCCTTAAAACAAATAAATAAATATTTTTTTTACTGTGAAGGCAAATATTATTCCTCAAACAGACAAAACCTCAAAATCAATGGATGACTCCTTTTTTATTTTTGGGAAACATATTTTAAATAATACTGGTTTAATAAAATCCTGAGGTGTTTGTCCTGCTTTTATGCAACTAATGAGGCAGAGATGACAAAATAATTAAAATCCTAGAATATATTAGGTTCCACTAACGCTATCCTTCCTTTGCTTAAATCTCTTTTAGATCTGTGTTTGCTTTCAAATCCATGTTTTCCTGGAGTGAAATGCACATCAATGAGTGACGGATCTTGGGAATGTGGAGATTGTCCTGTTGGTCTGAAGGGGAATGGTACACACTGCGAAGATGAAAATGAGGTACAGAAAATATATATTTCTTCAAGTTTCACAGTCTTTTCCATGGCTTCATGGATGTCGCATAAAGACACGGTGGTTGGAACCAAAGATCTCAAATTTGGACTCATCAGACCAAAGCACAGATTTCCACTGGTCTAATGTCCATTCCTTGTGTTCTTTAGCCCAAACAAGTTTCTTCTACTTGTTGCCTGTCTTTAGCAGTGGTTTCTTAGCAACTATTCTACAATGAAGGCCTGATTCACACAGTCTTCTCTTAACAGTTGTTGCAGAGATGTGTCTGCTGCTAGAACTCTGTGTGGCATTGACCTGGTCTCTAATCTGAGCTGTTGTTAACCTGCGATTTCTGAGGCTGGTGACTCAGATGAACTTATCCTCTGCAGCAGAGGCGACTCTTGGTCTTCCTTTCCTGGGGCTGTCCTCATGTGAGCCAGTTTCTTTGTCGCGCTTGATGGTTTTTGCACTTGCAGTTGCAAAAACCAATAACCAATAATTGGGAAAACTTTCTAAGTTTTCCCAATTATTTGGACTGACTGGCCTTCATTTCTTAAAGTAATGATGGTCACTCGTTTTTCTTTACTTAGCTGCTTTTGTCTTGCCATAATACAAATTCTAACACTATTTAGTAGGACTATCAGCTGTTTGTCCACCTGACGTCTGCGCAACACAACTGATGGTCCCAACCCCATTTATAAGGCTAGAAATCCCACTTATTAACCTGACAGGGCACAGCCTGTGAAGTGAAAACCATTTCAGGTGACGACCTCTTGAAACTCATCAAGAGAATGCAGAGTGTGTGCAAAGCACTAATCACAGCAAAAGGTTGCTACTTTGAAGAAACTAGAAGCGTATTTTATTTTAGCGTATTTTTAGCTGTTTTACACTTTTTTGTTTAGTACATATTTCCACAGGTGTTAATTCATAGTTTTGATGCCTTCAGTGTGAATCTACAATGTCAGTAGTCATGAAAATAAATGAAAGTCACTGAATGAGTAGGTGTGTCCAAACGTTTGGTCTGTACTGTATATTTCTGCAGCTCTCACTTCATTCTCTGGCATTGTGCGCATTGATTTTTTTTCTCTTTTTTCAGAGCACATTCTCTGTAAGAACAAGGTTGGAGGATTCTGATTATTTAAAGGGCCTTGACATTTGCATCTTTCATAGCAACGACTGTGGACGTAGCTCTGACAAGCTAATTAAAGTTTGAGACCTTGGCAACAGTTTTCTGAAAGATCTAATTTCCAGGGGTATTGAAACTTTTTGAATAGTCATCTTTTCTATTTTTTCCCTGTTAGCATAATAAAAGCATGCTATGATGAATTTTTAAATGCAGCCATCTTGATTTTAACCTATTTAAATGTGGAAGTTGTATATGGCTGTCAATATTAAGACATGATGGTGGGTAAAGGTTTTTGCTTAAACAACTTTCATCTCCAATTAGGTGCTCTAAAGACATTTTGACTCTCACTATGCCACAAATCAGCTTGATCACTAGTTTTAAAAATGTCTCTGTTCTTTTTATTTCTATAAACCTTTCAAAAACCATGTCATTTGCCTTCCAGTTTACATTAGTTATTCAATAATACACTACTTTTGGTGACTCTATCAAATACAATTCTGATCAAATACACTGAAGTTTATAATTGGAAGGACACAAAAAGTAGAAAAAGTTCCAAGAGTATGATGTCTTTACCTCTGTGTCTGCAGTGTGAAGTGGCTGAGGTGTGTTTTACAAAATGCGTGAACACAGATCCTGGATTCTACTGCCTTCCTTGTCCTCCTCGATACAAAGGCAACCAGCTGTACGGCCTTGGATTGCAGGAAGCCAAGAGAACCAGGCAGGTAAGTGGGATTTTAAAGTCTACCGTACTTTTTTTCCTCTTTAGCCACAACACTTACACAACAAAGATTTTTGGACTCCCAATTCTAGGTGTGTGAACCATATAACCCTTGCAAAGAAAACACACACACTTGCCACCAGTTTGCTGACTGCATGTACCTGGGCCTGGCGTCAGAGGTCTTGTTTAAATGCTCGTGTGCCGTTGGCTTTGCTGGCGATGGCTCTGTGTGTGGTGAGGATTCTGATCTGGACGGTTGGCCCAATGAGAATCTACCCTGCAAGCAGAATGCCACGTATCACTGTGAACAGGTGAGAGAACCACCAAAAAATAAATAAATATACTCCTACAATTATGCTTTTTAATCACTGGATGTGTTCTGATTGGCTGCAGGATAACTGCCCCATGCTGCCAAATTCTGGACAAGAAGACTTTGACAAGGATGGACATGGGGACGCCTGTGATCCTGATGATGACAATGACAACATCCTAGATGAGAGGGTGAGGCCATTTGGCAGCTTCCCAAGCAAACTGCTTTCATTCAGGGCTTGATTGCATTGGCAAGTAAATGTCGCCTCACTGTGCTGACATAGTTTACTTTAACTTAGTCAAGGCAGTGTGCATAGGGAAAAATTCACCCATATTTAGGTTTATCTAAAAAATTCTACCCAGAACAAAAAGCACCCAATTTACAAAGATCTAGCACTGTTTGTGACAGGCAAATTATGTGAAAAATGTATTTGTTTTTTTCTAGGCGTAAAAGCATTTTTGACACCCCTCAAATATTCAGTTTTGTTCACACTCTCTTTGAAGTCAGAAAAAGTTGCCCCCACTCCTCAGTTTCAGCCTTGAGATGTTTGAGGGGTTTCCTGCATGTACAGCCTGTTTCAAATCAGCACAAAGCATCTCAGTAGCATACAGGTCTGGGCTTTGACTCAAGACTTTCCATTTCTTAGTTTTTATGCAACCTTTGGTGGGTTTTCGAGTATGTTTTTGTTCATTGTCACAATATAGACCTCTTTTTATTTTATACAGATGGTTGCACATTTTCCTCAAGCACACTGTGGTACAGTGGAATTTATGCTTGATTCTATGATGATAAGGTGAAAAGATTCTGCTGCACCAAAGTGTCTCCAAACCATGAAACTTCTGCTGTAGGTCCCGTGAAGAAATGTTAGAGGAGTTTTGAAGACTTCTTTTAGCAAGCTACGGTTTACTTTCTATGGAGTGCTGGGGGTGACAAAATTAAATAAATAACTATAAAATGAAAGACACTTGTATGTCTTGTATTAATTAATCAAATGTATCATAAAATATTTTAAACACCAATAATTAATGTATAATTAAATTATACATTAATTATAATTTAAATGTTTAAAAAACATTTAAATACAATCAATAACTAAATATGAAATTCAATAATTAAATGCACAATTAAACAATTAAATGGCCCATGAAATAAGAAAAAGTACTGTTTTAGATCATAAATTTGAGTGACCAAATGTCCTTTTGAAGAAAATATTTAAAAATATATTCAATTATTTCATTGTACCTGATATGATAAGCCTATGTGTAATTCCAGGAAATCACACTACTCTCACTGTTGCATTTTTCTATTATATTTTACAGAAAAGTTTAAAATCTGTTTTCCTGAGTCTTTATTGATTATTGATGTTATTTATAGCAATATGTTATAAAAGAGGTGCAGATTTCTTGAATGCGGTGGATTTACTTGGCATGTTTGGATTACCAAACAACTTGGGCAATCTACAGTATTGTCCCAAAAACTGAATCAAAACGTCAGCCAATGCCCGACCACCTAGTTAACTCTCTGCTCCCTCCTCCCTCCTCCAACTAAAATTTGAACATATTACATTAAATATTTATTTA
>CAEGAF010128090.1:0-11954 GCA_903067075.1 Micropoecilia bifurca
GTTGCTGCGCGTTTGCGCAGTGAAGGAAAGACGAGACCAGCTGGACAGACAGGCTGAGAAATGAGATGCAGGTGATCGGGATCGGTAACAGAGCCTATGATCGGCCGATCCCGATAATCACCGATTTCACGAAAATCGGCCGATTATGATCGGTGACCGATCGATCGGCGCACCTCTAGTATTCACATTTAATATATGTTAATTTGAGGATGCTCATCTGGAAATTATTGCAATAGTAATGTAGAAATGACTCAGAGTTGCAATAAAACTGCAAAATCACGATGCTTCCTTCATGACTATAGGCACCATGTGGGAGCAATCCAGAAAAATGAATTTGACATTAGCAACCAAAATAAATTTTACATATTTAGGATACAAAAGGACACAAACGCTGAACTGCAAATGGTTATTTGAAAACAAATATACTGAAGGGTTTGTTTTACATATATATGTCCAATTATACAATAAAGCATTTCATTTTCAAAAACTCTTTTTTTTAATAATCAAAAAGTAAAAAAGAAAAGAAGAAATATTTTCCATTTCTTTACTATGTCTGGATACTACGGGTTTAATCATAAATCAAGCTTACAAACTGAAACAATACACCATAGGTCTCAAAGTCCAGTACTCAGGAGCCACTTACCGGCAATTTTTTTTGTTTCCTGCTCAAAAACATCTGAATCAAAGATCAAGGCCATTTATCTGATTCAGGCATGTTGGACACAAGCTGAAGGGCAATGGGCTATCAAGGACTGGAGTTAGAGGCAGCAACAATAACCCGCACTGAGGGTATGAGAAAAAAAAAAAACATTTTCAAGTAGCACAGTTTTTAAGCACCGTCTCATAAGTTGGTCCAAAGTCCCTGAAATAGTAGTAGAATCCCAATTGTTAGGATACTCTAGTCAGATTTAATCTCCAAAGTGTTTTAGACATTTTAGTGATGCATTATCAAAATTCTTAAAGCAGTGGTTCTTAACCTTTTTTGGGGTACCGAACCCCCCAGTTTCATATGCGCATTCACCGAACCTTTCTTATCCTCCCCCCACCACCGCCGACACACAAAATATTTGCGGTATTCTGATTTAGTAAAGTAATTATATTAGCTGTGTAACCACCCCCACGCCACTAGAGGCAGTACCAACCCCGAAAAGATGCAACTAACGAACAGCTTTAGTCTATAGAATTTGGTAAAAATGGTGAGCTTTGCTGAAGTAATTAAAGACACAAGTTCAAATCCATGCTGAGAGTGGAGCTCCTTCAATCTGTGCTCCTCCGCAGCTCTGATTGGCTAAGCAATGTAACGTGATCCTCTGCAGCAAGTGAAGGCAAAGCCGGGCAAGTCATCACGACTTTAAACAATTGTGTCTTTACCTCCATGGCAGAGGCTCCGCCAAACCCCTGAGACCGACTCACCGAACCCAGGTTAAGAACCACTGCCTTAAAAGAACCATTTGCACGGCACCCACCAGTAGCTACAGATCAGTCTCAAAATTCAATGTTCAACACTAAACAATTAATAAATTGTGCTTTAAATGATCTAGTTGATATTCAATCAGAACTGAATTAATGAGCCAGCATGATATTCCAAGTTAAGAAAAAGGGGATGGCTACATAATCATTAGCTCTTAAACCGATTAAGCCATGTAATTGATGTTTAAAAGCTAAAGATTTTTACCAAAAGGTCCCCCAGTTTCAAACACAATCAAGTCCTAGAGCAACCTATCATATGCGTGTTTAAAATACAGTAGACCTTGTGAACTGTGACCTGAAGTGACTCTTAAAAACACTGAGCCGTGTGAGATTATACAATTATAATTCCAAGTCTAAATCCTAAGCCCTTAATGTGTTTCACTAACATCACCACAGATGTACACAGTGCGATTATAGCTACCATATCTCTAGATCACTGGGTCACAGAAACAGGTTGAGCGGTTATGGCTGCTGGTCCTCCCAGTTTAACAACAATCCCATTCACCAGGTTACAGATGCCCAGTAAGACAAAGGCCTGTATTTTGCCATCAACATGATCTTCATGAGTAATTCTCTGTCTCCTGACCGCCCATCTGTTCCTACGCTTATTAATTCCTCTCTCACTCTACTACAGAGCTTAAATTTTCCCAAAGGGAAACAAACACGATGCTCTCCTCGGGACGAAAATACCATGAAAAACATTTCCACTTCCTAAATATGCTTTCCCATCTCTGGATGCTAAAGATTACAGCTAAAAATTAAGTTATTGTATTTTGCCAAGCAAACAAGAAAAAAAAGAAAATAAGCACCCCATAAGGGACAGAGAATCAATTATAGCAAAATGTTTCTGATCTCAAACAGTAAACCTAAAAACACACAAAAAATATTCTAGTTACTTCCCAATAGGAAAGTCATAAGACAGGTCACAAGATCCATGGAAGAGGAGACATTGAATTTTGAATACACATCGTTTTTAAAATGGCCTAACGTGTTATTAGCTGAAGCTCAACACATCCAGCTAATAAAAAGGAAAAAGGAAGTGAATTCTTATAAACTGAATTACAGTACAAAAAAGGTTTTAATCCAAATTACAATGAAATCTAGCTCTTTATGTTCTCAGCCCTTTCACACAATAAAGAAAATGTCTGCGATGTGAGCTCTATTCTAAAAATACAAAGACCAGAAAGAAAGTGAACTCTGAAAAGACCAACAGGAAACAATGGTGAACAGAAAGCCTTACCAAAGCACTCTGTTGCTGATCAAATGTCTATAAAACAAACATTAGAGATGGTTCAGATTTTCAAGGTTACGACAAGCCAGTGTCTTCTTGGGATACACCCGGGAAATGGCTGTTGGTCAGTTAATGAATGTGACTGGTGATCGGCAAGTCAAATTCAAAAACCGAATTAATTTACGCTCAGACACTGGGCCGCAGCTGACGCTAAAAAATTATCCAGTCAGTGAGATGTTTAAAAAGTAATTACAAATGCTATCCAAGCTAATCAGTAATGGTAAAGTAAACAAGAATTTTGACTTTTATTTATTTTTATTTTTTTTAACAGTAACCCCTGTCAAACATAGTGTTGCTTCACATATGTTCTTGATATAAATGATTGTTCCTGATGGGAAAATACTTATTCTTGTTTTGTTTTTTTTACACAAATTAGCATGTCTTTTTTTAAACCAATTAAAAATCTAAAGCTCTTGTCTTAAGATTTTAAAAAGAAAGATTATTCAGAGAAATTTCATTCTGAGAAATTTAAATCAGAGCCAAGTACAGTAAATATACAACTTGCTCTTCCTGTTATATCTAAAATACCCAGTCAACCGTTGCACCTCACCTTTACTCAGCTTTCCGAGATGATAAAAATGTTAGGCATTCAAAGCTCAAAGTGTCTCTGCTTGACATGTTGTAATAGCAGTTTCTGTGATTCAGGTCTAGGAGTCCAGAGTGCTGTTGCCAAGTTCCACCTACGTAAAACAGCTGAGTGAACCTTATCTTGGTCTCAAAATAATAACGTACTGAACTCAGAGGGTGTGTCAGCAGAATGGGTGTGTAACTGAATATAGGAATAGATGCCATCTTGCACCTGTAACCCCTTCATTAAGACTGCAAACCTGTAGTATAACTTTGGGCCTCTTTGGAAAAATGCTGATGAATCAATGATAATTACTACAATGCTTCTTACAATCCACAGAAACTAGGCATTTAGGCATCAACAAGCCTTCGGATGCCATTTTGGCTCCAACCGCTTGATTGGTGATGGGGTCACTCGCTTGACCGACCCCTTAAAAATGTTTATGACCTATTTGGGGTTTATAAAAGCCCCACTGATACAGTGAGCAGGCCCAGAATATCAATGGTTAGCCATTTCTTTTTTACCATTAGCAACATAGGGCTTAAGATGAGTTCAATGTGTCTCGGAAATCTGAGCTGGAACTGAAGTCACACCTTGGTTAAGAGATTTAAATTGGTAAGTCGGAAAAGAGTGGGATTTGTATTGATGAAAAAATTGTATTGACATAAATAATATTGATTAGTTTGTTTTTTCAAATCAAGTAGGAATATGCAACAAGTTTCTTCCATTTTAAGAAACAAAGATTGACAACTGCATCAAATAAAAAGAAAAAAGATCAACTCAAATGGTCACAGATATAGATTTACTTATTTTGACTCTGCACCAAAACTGTCAGTGCTAATGCTAGCTCACAGCAACATGTCTGGCATTGAAATCACATGGCTAGAAATTAACTGTAAAATATACAAACAGACGCTTTTAAAGAGATCTCTGTTTTCTGTAATTAATGAATAAAACTTTACACATTAAAGTCTCACAAATCATTCCTAGGTTAAAAAAAAGGTTAAAAAGGCAGTAAATTCAACAATCATTTTACAGCAAGTGCATGTGTCCCACAGCTTTAACAATACAATCTATCATGAGAACCAATGAACAGATAATATCTTACATTTTAGATGTGATGCAGGAAATTATGGGATACCAAATATAATGTTCCTCTGAGGGTGTTATTTTATTCTCAAGATCAACTGATTTAAAGTGTAAGCACATTCTTAATTGCTGTCCAATTTGTACCAAAATGAGTAATATTATACTCTAGAAAAAGCAATGTGAACAACTGGCTAAATAAAGTCAATTAACTTACATTTAAAAGCATGATATCTTTAAATTGGGCATTTATTTTTGCCATTTCTCACCACTTTCTTTCAGACATACATTTTAAACCTGCACACCTGATCTTGGCACCAACTGATAGTTACTTCAATGCCAGTCCAGATAATCTCGTTTGCTTAGAAGTACAACTCCTAAAATCATTGGAAACTGATGTAATTAGAGGGATGGACGGTGCAGTTCCCAATGAAAGCCACTAGAACCATTGACAAAGCTCGGCATGTGGCACCAGTCGCCAATCTCCAGTGTTTTGGCAAGTGCGGGTCATTGTGTAAAGCTGTTGCGGCTTCAACAGGAGATCCACCACACAACAGGGCGCATTATGATTGAATGAATGAGAAAACGTCCGTCTGGATTTATTACAGACAATAAACGTGATGAACACTACAAATAAAAAGCAGATGTCTCACTACATACAGATTTCTCAAGACCTGTTTGTGGAGTGTAGCCCTCGCTCGCAGGCCTTTATTAAGTGGCCCCGAACAAAAAGATGATGATGTAGATGAACGTGAAAGCCTTTTGATTTCGCATTAAACATTAAAGAAAAGTAGACATGAGGCAGAAAAGAGATAAATCAAGGGCGAATTGAGGTTTGAGCTCGATGTGTGGTTGAACCGCATCTGAGTGGACAAAGACCAGGCGTCAAAGCGTGAAAGTGACACCAGTAAAGCCGCCGTCTTTGTCCCAACTTTTACTACAGTTTCCAGTCTCCTCAAAGACACATCAAACTAAACCATAAAGATACAAAAGCGTCTAAAGTGACCGGTTCAGCCCCACCAACTTAACACAGCTCGTTTGTAAGGTTTTCCGGCTCTTACCTTAGTGTTCACTCCAGTGAGAATGGGCAAACAGCGACACGCTCTACACGCCACAGCCACAGCCCGACAGCCAAACTATAAGAAACTGAGCCCGCGTGAAAGTGACGAAAACCCCACTCACATCCACATGTCCTCCACTTTGACTAATTTTCCTTCTTTTAAAACACGGGCTGGGCATGTAGTGCCGGACCTGTCCTCGCTTGTTTTTCCTTCGCAGGCTGACTGCCTCTCCACCTCGAGCACTTCTTTCAAGCTAGCTAGGGGGAAAGACGCACTTCCGGTCAGGCGTTTCACAATAAAACAAAACAGGACAGTTGTGTTTACTGGCCATCTGTTTAAATTAATAAATGAACTACAAAAATAGATACCCTACTGTAGGCACTCATCATTAGAAAGGACTTTTGCTGTCCTAAGTTAGTTATCAGGTCATTATGAGAAACATTTCTCACCCTGAAATATTGAGATGATAATTCCGTTATTACAAGTAAACAATATTAATTCTCCCAAAGAAAAAGAAAAAAAGATTTGATAATTCCATTTTCATGAGAAAACAACTTTTACTATCATAAGGTAATTAACCCATTATCTTTAGATAATTAAACAGTATTTACAGCAGGCATGGCTGCTATTGGGTACACTAAAAATGATAATAGTAAATATTTTAACTAAAATGGACAGTAAATGAAGACTATCTTCTTACCACTGCATTGTTTTGCACTGACTGGAAAAACATTGTTTTTTTTTTACCCCAATTAGGCAAACTAGGGTCTTCAGCTCTGGGCCTTGATGGCCAATTTCTTGCAACTTGTAGACATGTTTCTGCTTTAACACCTAAGTCAAATGATCTGGGCGTAAGCAGAAATCTGGAAAAATTGACTCCATACTGAGGAAGTAATTCAGCCAACTGAGAAAGATGTTTTGAACCAGGGACACATTTAAAAGTTACCAGACAACAGCCCTTGATGACTGGAATTGAAGACCACTATTACACTGATAAGTAAATTGAATAAAGCTGATTATGTCTTCATTATCACACATGTTAATAGGTATTATTTGTCTGTAAGTGCTGTTAAAGCAGAAAAATGGGCAGAAAGATTTGAGCTAGTTTGACAAAGGCAAATTATGAGAGCATGATAATTTTGTCAGATCATCCCTTGTGTGTGATGCCGATCTTCAGCTCACTCTTTATTTCAGTCCAGTTGAGGGTCTGTTACATGTATTCGGAGGACAAGTCCAATCCGCAACAGGACTTTATCTGTTGGTAACACATTGGCACAAACCGCATCATACATCTTTGAGGGTTAGGTAAGGTCCATTCGTTGAGAAGTTATCACTGTTTTTTCATCAAAATGGGAACCAGCACATTAACAGGACGATAGTCATAATGTTATGCCGAATCAGCAATGAACAGGAATTGGTCACTTTTTTAGTTACATCTGTTACTTGTTAACATTAAACTGATTCAGACAATCGGATGGCAGAAACTCAGTGCATGTAGGCATGTGGTGAGAGCCACTTGCTTCAAGTTCAAATCAGAATGGAGAGAAAGGAAATTAAAGTACCTGGTCTGAGTTACATTTAGGGCATTTGTATATTCAAACATGTCTACTTTTTAAAAAATCATCCAGATTTTACTTAATTTACAATCAGATCTAACTTAATTGAAAGTGGTGCAGACTTAAAATACTTTTGCGGTCAGTTGCTCAACGTGAACCTTTACACAAAACTTTATGACTATTTGCAATGTAAATCATCTAATTTTCTTTTCATCATTTTACTACCGATCTTCCTTTCTTGTTTCTAATTTCTCCTTTGCTGTTTTTTTTTTTTACTTTGTAGTCAATTTGGGATGTCGAGCTCTTACTTTGAAAGAACAAACTTTTAATTTCCGGTTAGACGTTGAAGTTTTCCTACAGCTTCATCGCGGGTCCGCTTGGTGACGTCGCTGACGCCGGGACTAGTACAGGGCAACGCCGGAGGAGAAGGGACAGATTGTGGATGAATATGTCGCCCCTTGGCGATGGCAGTGAGAAATGGGTGATACTTTCTTTGCCCCCTTTTACTTAGTTCACCCATCAAACCCTTTATTTCTCACTGATGGTGACAGTTTGCAGAAAGACCACATTAAGCATCATAGGCCACCAAGTTTATAAATATTTCGATTGGTCACAGGAAAATAAACAACTTTAACCACAATGGCTCGCGTCATTTACGTAGTTACTCACGCATTAAAATTGGACTGTTATTTCCGGTTGTGGTTTTATTTTTAGGCCTTTTTGACAACCTTCACACAATGTGGTGACAGCGCTGGTCTAACCAAAGCAACAGGGTAGTAAATACTCCACCTCATTTTAGATAATGCAAGTTAGCAGGACAAAGCTAGACCAAAATGACTTCTCCAGTTGAAAAAAGTGTTTTCTTAAAGCCTGGGGTTGCATTAGAGTGAATGGTGGAATTGTGCAACTTATAATAAATATATTTAAAAATAGCTAAAGAGTGACTGAAATAAAAAAGAAAATATAAAAAAAATATATTTTGTAGACATTGGGTTAATTTACACCTTTATGTTCTAGCTAACTATTAAAACTCACGTTACTCCAAACATATGATTGCTACAGACAGTATAACACATGGTGGGAAAACCAAATATATATATATATTTTTTTTCTTTCTTTTTTTTACTAATAACAGTATTTGTTGCCTTAAAGCCATATTGAACTTACTGTTCTTATAGATAATAGTTCTGATTATTTTTTTTAGTGATATTAAATTAGTGTGCCCACTCTAAAGCCTGTCATATTTTCTACTGTGTCGAATCAAAGTCAAATCAAAGTTTATTTGTATTGTACATTTCAGCAACAAGTCAGGTCAACATGCTTTACATCATAAAAACATAAGAGCATCACATGACATTGTACTGTCAACAATTGTGAAACCAGTAACAAATATTTCATTTTGTCCAACACCATCACCAAATCATCAAATATGTTGATCATTGTTCCAATTATTATCTGTCAAAAGTAACTCTACAATCACAGGTTTTTATCCTTGATTTAAAGGAACTCTTACTATTTTTAACTGACAGCACTTGCATGTTTTGTTTGATTTTCCACAGCTCCCTTTAGAAACTATTTATTTTTTATCATTGACCAATTCATTTCAGTTACTGAGAAGATCCCCATATTTTTATGTTGTTATTTTTACATTTTCTACTTATGTTGGAAATCAAAGTTTAGATTTTTTTTCATTGCATCTCTGATCGCTTGGTGGGGAAAGTGTTTGTTTACTGCTGTGCATTTCTGAGTTAAGCATGTAGACGTCATGTTCTTTGAAGATGTTCCGAAGACCAGAACTAAAGAACCTCCTGCAGAATTTAGTCTCTATCCTCCTCAGCTCTGAAACAAAACTCCCTGAAAACCTGAGCTGTGGAGAAACTGCTGGCTCTTTTAAATCAGGTCTTTGAAACACTATTTACAGTAGCTGTAGCTGATAGAACAATTGAACTTACAAACTGTTTTCCTGTTTGAAACACTCTATTAAAGATGAGATACCCATTTCAGTTTATTTCAGTTTATTTTTTGTCCATTTTAAAATATGTTATGCAACCCTTACAAAAAATTGGCTCTTTTTCAAACCAGCTTCTTAATGTCCTGTAAATTCTTTAGCTTGTCTTGTGTATGAATACTGCAATATAAATACACTTGTCTTGAGAAAAAACAAAAAAAAAACACAGCATAATGCTGTTAATGTCACATGCTTCCTGAGATTTTCTATCACAAGGGGGCAGAGCATCCCAGCAGACAAGTCTCATTGCACATCACCCTACCGGACCTCACCAGGTTGTCACCATGGTGCCAGGAGGTGGGATAAATGTCCGAGCTACGTGTGATTTTACACTCCTTTTAACTTTAAAGTTTTACCAGAATCAACTTAGCAAAGTAACCAGATGCCTGTGGAGCTGAACACGTTTCCCCTGAAGCTTGCTTTCAGACAGCTGACCTGTGATTGGAAAGAGCTGAGTGGCGTGGCGAACCCACTCAGAGTTTGCGTCGTTCACTGAGTTTAATTGAATTTAACGGAAACCTTGTTACGCAGGGCAGCGCAAGGCCATAGGTACCGTCTGCAACGCGGCGCTGAAAATGAGCGGGAAGTGGAATGGCTCGCCATTCGTACCCTCCTCCTCTTAAGCCGCAAGGTAAGCCAGACTAATTCAACCAGCCTGAGGAAAACGTCAACACTCTATCCGCCGCTATAACTAGGATGTCTTCCATTTTAGATCCACAGCCCCCTCACGCTCTCACCAGCTGCACAACATGGTCCCGCTGAGAGACTGTTTGCTCAGAGGCCTGTAGCAAAGTTATAGTTACAGCACTGATGAGGTTGGATGTTTATTTTGGCAGAAAGGCGCCTGTCCTTAAGTCCACCTGACTAGAGGCGATGATGTATGTGGTGAACCAGCGGCTCCTGTGCTATGTTTGCTATCCTCTGGCTTCTGCTCCCTCCCACTGTGAAATGTGAATCTCATGAAATGTAGATTATGTGTATGGCGAAAAGGTGCGTATGCGATTCACGTAGATAAGATGTACTTATCTAAATCAGAAATATATCTTTGGGGAATTAACACGTTCTTAAGTTTTTACATTATTTAATACGTAAATAACTGCCAGCAGTCATTTAGTTATTTAGTCAATTGTTAAGAAATTAGCTGTTTAAGAGAGATGTAGATACTTTTCATGCCGTCAAACTTTAAAACAATGATCCCCACAGGAGAGTTTAAAAATGGACGGTTATATATTGAGAATTGTCACATTATAAAGGTATGAACAAAATAAAAGAGAAATAAATATTAGTTATTTTTTTAGATAAATTAATCACATATCCTTTAGAACTGAAATAAAGCCAGATCTATATCTCTGGTTTAAGTAATTTAGATATAAGTGTATAGTGAGAAGATTAAAAACGCATAAATTTGAATTAACATAATACAGCATTAGAGTCAGTTCATAATAAAATGAGAAATAGAAATAATAGGATTTCATGAGTTGAATGTGAGATTTCATGAATGTGAGAAAGAACAATCAGAAGTAAAATTGACATTTGGTAAACATAAATTTGGGTGCAGTGGGAGAAGTTCCACTGATAGACAAGAAACAAGGAACCAAACAGGAAAACTGGAGAGTAAAGAAGCAAGAAGAGCACTGGGAGTATTTCTAAATGATCATTTTCAAAGCAGCTTTATTCATCTGCTTTCCTCTGAACAATCATTATGATCAACTTATTGTTTCCATCTTTGAAGCTAAACTTAAACATATCAAACAAAAATGTGCTTGTTGCTCCCCCTGTAACGACTATCTGCATTACTGGAACTGCCAGTACAAGAAACATCTTTTCAAGGAATCACAATTAGCAAAAATTTCCAGTCACAAGTGCAGTGAAAGTACAGAAGATTCTTTGAGGGAATTTAATTTACTCAATACTTTGAGGTTAGCTGTTTCATCAGCCAAAAAAGGACTTTAGTTATCAGTTATCTAAAGGTCTAAGTAAAGAAAACGATAGCTTAATCACTTAAAAATGGATGCAAAAGGATCTTTGTACAGTTTAATCCATTAGTTTCACTATAAAAGTGAAACTAATGGATTAAACGGTTCCAATTATTTTTTTACAGGTAGATAGCTTTGTCAGAGTAAACCAATAAACTTTGATAGTGGGTATCTGCATTTCAGTGCATGGTCCCACTGGGACACTGTTTGCTCATAGGCCTGTAGTTATAGTTATAGAGATAAAATATAAGATTAGATTACATGTTATCTATTTGACCGTTTAAGATTTGAGGTACCAAAACTTAAAATGTGTCACAAAAGGTTCAGTTGCATTTATTTTAAAGGGATTTTAAGATATACCAATAATTTTTCAGCAATACAAATACCAACAATTATATGATTGTGTTGAAAATTATTATTTCTTAATATAATTTATCAATATAAATATATTCAATTGAAAAGCTCCAATATACAATTATATTTATGATTAAAATGTATTTTTTACAGTCTTGTATAAATTACCGAAATCTCAGAGTCAAGTAAATGTATAGGTAAAATATGACTTTGGTAAAAGTCCAAGTCACTGACTGAAATGTTATCTGAGTTAAAGTCTTAAAGTATGTAAATTTTCTTGTACTTAAGTATGGAAATTACTGTAAAAATGGATGTACTCAAGTAATGTAATGAAAAGTATAAGTAAAAGTAAAACAAGGCATATGCAGTTTGAATGACATTTTTAATATTTTGGTAAACTTGTCAAATACAGTTAAAGTAATGTACACAACCAAGTGCAGGCAAAATTAAAACTGCTAATAGATAAACCTGCAGGCATCATTAGGTGCTTTACCTACAGCACAATGTTAACTTAACCTGCTTTACAACTGAACCAGCTTCTTAGTTTCCCCTCCAGGACAGAAAATACAAGGTTTTTGTAAGCC
>CAEGAF010128109.1:0-15768 GCA_903067075.1 Micropoecilia bifurca
TAGCGGCACAAACGAAAATTTTTGCTGCACAAACCAGCACAAACGTAGCACTAATGTTTGACACCAATTTTGTTTGATTTCATAAAAGTGGGGGGGCTGGTTGACCTTTTGACCTTTACATTTTCATTAATATCTTCAAAGGGAAAGCAGCACAAATGAAAATTTTTGCTGCACAAACCAGCACAAACGTAGCCGAGTTGATTAACACCCATTTTGTCTGATTTGAAGAAGGTGGGGGGCCAACTTCACTCAGGTCAAAAACCTTGAGTTTAAAACGCTACAGAAATATTTTTAAAGCTGGTTTTTGTTTTGATTCCAACAATAAAAGTCAGAAAACTCTTCTTTTTTACACTTCTCTGTTTGTATATTTTATGTTGTGTTATTTCAAATGATTTCACTTCAATTTTTAGAGTTTTTTTTTTTTTTTTAAAAGAAGCCCATCTAGGGACAAGTGCTGCCAATCAGCTGTTGCTATTGCACCATGATGCTAACATGGGATGATGTTCCATTCAGTTTGTCTATGTAAATGTGTGTCTCTCCCTATCAAATAAACTTTTAAATAAAAGATCCAGAGAAAATAATTTAAACATCTCGGTCGTTTTGCTCTGGATGGTTGTTTTAAAATATCAGACATTCACAGAAAAATCAAAGAACCGATAAAATTTAACTGCCACAAAACATTCGACAGTTTATTTATTTAACAATCAAAAAAGAAAAACAAAATAATATAGAATGAAACAAACTTAAGAAATAAAATGTAAAACTAATTACTTTGCCCATGTGTCATGCAGATGTTATATTTTCTGTTTGAAAAGCAGCAGGTAGAAGATTTAATATCTCATGATGTCCTGCCCCTTTCATACATATCAATTTATAATCAATTAACTGTCAGAACATCAAAAGACACGACTTGTTTCCATTTCACATCATGTTCAACTATGTACAATTATTTTAAATACTATTTATATCATCAATTGCATTGTAGACGATTAAACAACCATCTTATATATCATATTTGGAAATAATCTGTTTTTAAATCCGTTTTTGTTTACAATTGTACTTTTTTAAACTCATCCTTCAATTCATTCCAGACATTTATTCCATATTTATTCCATACATTTATTTACTCCACACACAGATAAACAGAAACTCTTCCTGGTTGTTTTAATGTTTTTTTTAAATATCCTTCACCTCTTAGATCCTAACCTCCATCTATCACCAAACATTTCCTGTATATTGTGTGGAAGTTTCTGATTTCTGGCCTTCAACATAAACACCCCTAGTTAAAAAGGTTTTAAAATGTCTTATTGTATCTAAAGTAGACGAAAACGGTTTTGTTTGTGTTAAACGAATCATTTTAATTTGTAGAAATGAAACTTTAAACAGTTTAAACCTCAGACAGAAGCAGGTTGGAGCTTTTAGGCAGAGATTTTAACTTTATTAGCAGCTTAATTTCCCCTGTAGTTCAGCTAAACGAACCTCTTTCTGCTGATTCTGGTGATGAATGAATCATGTTCAGTTGTACAGATGATTAAAAGTTTATCCTTTAAACAGTTTAAGCCTCAGACAGAAGCAGGTTGGACCTTTTTTAACTTTATTAGCGGTTTAATGTCCCCAGTAGTTCAGCTAAATCAGGGGAGCTCAAACTGTTTGAGACCAAGATCTAGTTTTTCTCTCACCAGCCGCCTGAGATTCACCTCAGGACACAAAGACACAAACATTGCAAATTAAACTCTATTGACTTATTTTAAATGCAAATATCCATCAGTTATAGCAGAAATAATAAAGTGACAGAAAACCTGATCCAGTTTCTTCCTCAGTGAGATTCTGACACTGGGAGCAGCTACTGGTTTCTCAGTCAGAAGCTGGTTGCAAACCAGCAGGTGTCAGTCAGTCATGGTGGATCTGAACTTTGGTTTGATGAGAAACTCCAGACTGACAGGAACCAAAGAGCCAGAAAAGTTAACAGGATATAAATAATTTAATTTCACCTAATTATCGTGGTAGAATTTGCTAAAACTTAATTAGATATATTTGTCCTATTTGATATTGGTAATTAGTCCAAGTTTGTCGTTTATTGAAAGTTTTCACTCTTTCTTGTTTATCACACCCGTTGCCATGGCAACCGCCTGCTGCCCTGCAAGCCGAGCAAAGATTAGATTAAAAACACAACATTCAGTCGTTACCATGTCAGGTTTCCAGGATATTTATTATTAATAATCCTCTCATGAACACAGCGCTGGTTGATTTAAACTCCTGCTCTGATCTCTGTGTCTTTGAGTCGCTTTGTTTTGTTAATGAAACCGAAACGCACTGAATTGCGCAACACCTTGTTGAAACAATAATTACTGAGATGATTAATTTTAACATGTTTCGTTGATTTTTTTTATAATTATTATTTTTGAATGAAGCTAAAAACGTTCAGGATCTCAGTGAATATTTTGCTAAGCCTGTCAGAAGAGGAAGTTCTGGTCTCAGCGTCCTGGAGGCTCCAGTTTGTCACCTGGAGACTCAAAACCTTTCAGCCATCGACGCAACGAGCAGCTCTGAGCTGAACGAAGCTAAACGAAGCTAAACGAAGCTAAACGAAGCTAAACGAAGCTAAACGGAGCTAAACGAAGCTAAACGAAGCTAAACGGAGCTAAACGAAGCTAAACGAAGCTAAACGAAGCTAAACGAAGCTAAACGGAGCTAAACGAAGCTAAACGAAGCTAAANGTCATGCTCCACCCTCACCGTGACGTTAGTGTGTCTGTGCTCCACCCTCACCGTGTCATGCTCCACCCTCCCCGTGTCGTGCTCCACCCTCACCGTGTCATGCTCCACCCTCACCGTGACGTGCTCCACCCTCACCGTGTCATGCTCCACCCTCACCGTGACGTTAGTGTGTCTGTGCTCCACCCTCACCGTGTCATGCTCCACCCTCCCCGTGTGGTGCTCCACCCTCACCGTGACGTGCTCGTAGTCCTGCCCCAGCTCGTGGGACCCGGCCACCACCTCCCGCTCCGCCACCCACTGCTCCAGGTCGTCCACCTCGCGGTTCAGCTGGAAGAGGCGGAGTCGCTCCTCCAGCTTCCCCCGCCGCTCCTCCGCCAGGTCCTTCAGCCCGGCGTACAGCTTGTCCACCTGCGCCTGCCGCATGCCGATGCGCTCGCTGCGGGGGGGGGGACAGGTCAGGGCGGGGTCAGGGCGGGGGGGCGGGGCTGCGGGGGGCGGAGCCTCACCTGTCGGGGTGAGCGGCCGCCACCAGGCCGCGGCTGGTGCTGGACAGCTGATGGACGGCGTCGGCGTAATCCTCCACCGCCTGCTCCAGGATCTGGTGCTTCTTCAGCATGGCCACCGAGCTCTGCTCGTCCTGGGCAGGTCAGAGGTCAGAGGTCAGGGTCAGAGGTCAGGGTCAGAGGGCAGGGTCAGAGGGTAGAGGTCAGGGGTCAGAGGGTAGAGGGCAGAGGTCAGACAGAGCCGCCAGAACCCGGCAACACCCAGGAGGAAACGACACCGGAACCAGGAAGTGAAAGACGGGAAAATTTAAAAACAACCAAATAAGAAACAAAATCTGGAGAAAAAAAATGAAATAAAGTGAAAAGATTCAAGAAAAGGATGAAAACAAGAAGATATGGAGATTAAACTGGATCTACAATAGATCTATACCTACTAGATATAGAGCTATAACTGTACCAGTGAGTCATTAGATCTATATATATCTGTACCGTCATGATCTATATCTCTCTCTATATATATATAGCTCTACAGATCTATATCTGTACCAGTCATTATCTCTCTACATATATAGCTCTATAGATTTATATCCGTACCAGTGAGTCATTTGATCTATTTATATATATCTATAAGTGTATCAGTCATTATCTCTACATATATCTCTATAGATCCATATCTACCAGTCATTATCTCGCTATATATAGCTCTACAGATCTAGATCTACAGCGTCCCTTGGCCCCGCCCCCAGCCCCGTGGCTCCGCCCACCTTGGCCTTGTCCTCTGACATCATGTGCAGCTCTATAGATCTATAGTGTCTCCAGGCTCCGCCCACCTTGGCCTTGTCCTCTGACATCATGTGCAGCTCTATAGATCTATAGCGCCCCGTGGCCCCGCCCCCAGGCCCCGTGGCTCCGCCCACCTTGGCCTTGTCCTCTGACATCATGTGCAGCTCCTGCTCGCTCATCCAGGCCTCGGCCTCGGCGGCGTCAGAGTAGAACCGCTGGGCCTGGTGCGCCTGTCCCAGGCGCCGGTGTCTGTCCTGCGTCTCGCGGCGGATCTGGTCCCACAGCGTCTGCAGCGCCGCCAGACGCAGCCGGATCTGGTCGGCCGTCGGGCCGCCGACCCGCAGAACCGCCTGGCTGCGTCCAAAAACGTCCTCGTACCGCGGCTGGTGGCCCTGCACCTCCTTCTGCAGCGTCTGGAGGACAGAGACAGAGGGACGGACAGCATGGAGGCTCCTGTCCACGGCCTGGACCTGGACAGGGTCAAAGGTCACCTGGTTCTTCTTGATGAGCAGCTGCACCGTCTGCAGGTTGTGTCCGTGGTCAGTGGACATGGCCAGAGGAAGACGCTCCTCCACCCACAGCTGGACACGGAGGAGAGACAGAGACAGAGGACAGAGAGAGAGACAGAGACAGAGAGAGAGACAGAGAGAGACAGAGAGAGACAGAGAGAGAGACAGAGAGAGAGACAGAGAGAGAGACAGAGAGAGACAGAGAGAGAGACAGAGAGAGAGACAGAGAGAGAGACAGAGAGAGAGACAGGGCCTCCGTAGCAGACAGTCAGCACCGCCCATCCGTGATCTCCATGCCTGCTTTGTGATGCTGTGCAGCGCTAACAAAAACGCACCTGAGTCGATTCAGAGCCGTTAACAACACAGTTACAACCAGGCTCGCCTGTGTTGTCTCCACTGCTGAGCTGAACTTTGCTCAGAGGCTAACGTGGCCTATAACCTTTCAATCACTGTCCAACAAACAGAGCTGCTGCTGCTGCTGCTGCAGCAGCTGGGTAGCGTCCGAAAGCGTCTTACCTCGACCACCAGGATTCCTCGAAGCTCACAAATCTTTAATGACAGAAGTTAGAGTGACCCGTGTTGAAATGTGTCTGGGTAAAAGCCTGGAAAGCTTAAATTTAATGCGCAGCGCGTATCACGTTTAGAAAGCTAACCTAGCCTGATGCTAACTAGGCCTCTGCCAGCGGCTGAAACACATGCCTGTGTTTAGAAGCAGGCCAGCTTCGCGCAGCCCCGCTCTGCTCACTGTTTATTTCCTTGTTATTACTTCATAACCGAATGTAAATACACAACAAAATACCTTGTATATGACGTTGTCGACGTTTTTCCTCCCCAACTGTTAGGACTGCAAAAGGCAATTCAGATAATCCCTGGAAGAAAAGGGCTTTGTTTTGCTCGTCGACTCCCCTTGTTTTACTGTTGATAATTGTGCGGCCCCTGTTGCCTCCTGGTTCTTCCTCTGAGCCGGATTGGTGGCGCTGGCTGGCGGCGCAGCAGTCGTGGCTGCTGTGAGCGTCTTACCGCCACCTCTGGCCGTTCGGTGGTACAGCAACAACGCAGGTTTGTTTCTGCAATAATAGCATATGACCACACGAGGGCGCCATAATCCCGTTACTAAGGTGTTACTGGAAAAGTGTTTTCGTTTATATGAGGAGAGACAATTTAGTTCTGCTGTTCAAGTAAAGAACTAATGTGGATATTTGTGGATTATTTCATCCAATTATTGAAGGGTTATTAAATTGAGGTCTGTTACTGCCAGAAAACTCAACATTGTATCAAACATTCAAACTCCCTCAACTTTTTTTTTTACCTTTTGTTATGTTACAACCACATATTTCAATGTATTTTTGCCACAAATTTCTATTGTGCTTCCACTACATTCAAAGTAGCATTTTTATAAGATTTACTTATGCAGAGACAATTTTTCCCCCTTTGATTTAGTTTCTGGATTGACCTCAAATGGCTGTGATGGAAGATAACGTTCAAAAGGATCAAAACAACAGGTTTTGATAAGGGAATAACATAATTAAATGATGTAAAGCTCAAAAATTTGATTTTACATCATTCCACCCCTTTAAATAGAGTTTGGTGACATTCTTAAAGGTTGGGGAAATGTTTGCTGCTTTAATTCTCTATAACCATAAGGTTATAGTGTCGCTAAGTCACCATCATGCTCATTGTTCACTAATGTCTCTAACTAATGTCTATTGGCCTTTACAAACCATTTGCATTTATACTAAGATTAAATTACGCTTAGGAGGATTCCATTTACTTACTACATGGCTTCCAATGGCAGTTGTTTGCACTTGATTTTTTTAGGGATATTACAAAATGCACACCATGTTTTCAGACTGTTATTTTGTGGAGAAAAAAAATTGAAAACCAGAAAAACTTGTTGTAAACAAGCTTTGTGGAATTCTTATAAAAAGTTTTGAATAGCTAATCTTTTCACAGAACTAGATTTCTGTACTTTAAACTTGTGTACTTTGAGTAATGCAAATTATGTGGTTTCTGCATATGGTTCAGTCTTAATCCAACCTTTGCATGATAGTGTTATAAATACATACCTCCACAAGCAGAGATAGAAAGATCTTTTCGGTGCACATTCTATCATATTCACTCCAACATTTGACTCGAGCTGCTGTGTACGTGGGAAAACTCCAGTGAGGAACAGGTAAGGCATCATTTAGTTTAAATTGCTGTAACTGTCAAGTTTCAATTTTTGACAGATTTAAAAGGTGAAAACATGCCAGAATTAAAGTTGACATACTTTTCATACTCTTTTAATATTAATGTATTCTGCTTTTAGTCATGTTTTAATATTCATGCATTTTGAGAAACATCTGGTTTTATATGTAAAACGTTCTACATATAAACCAACAAGAGAATTAATAGAAGTGAAAATCACTTTTCACTTCTCTTACAGTTATGGAACAATAATTGTTCCACATTTTTTTTCAAAGGTGATAAATCATAAACTTTGAGTGTTTTCTTCATTTTACTCTCAGGTCCTCACAGTTAACTTCTGTGTGCATTATGGATGGAAACGCTATTAGATACACATTCCTCCTTGGTAAGTGTAACAGCTTTGTGGATTTTGTTTGAATTTTCAATCTTAGGATAAACATTAAATTTTCAATATCTTCCTCTGACGTGGTCATATGTAAAATGTTTTGCTGCTTTCTTATTAAATAGACAGCTGGATAACACACTCTTGGACACAACTGATTAGAAATTCTCACTTTATAACGTGAAGTAGAGAAAATAATTTTTATTTGTGTAGAATTCCTTATTTTTGCATTCTGAGTAATTAGCAGGGATCTTTAAGTTCAAGCCTCGAGAGCCGGTGTCCTGCTACTTCTAGATGTGTCCAGCACACTTGAATCAAATGGCTGAATTATGCAGCCAAATTCTCCAAAGTAATCTGCAGTCTGATGATGCGACTCAGATGTGCTGAAGAAGAGATGCATCTAGAAGTTGCAGGACATCACATCTCAATGCCTACACTACACTTTTATCACAGGAAGCTTTTTACTTCTTCATTTAAGTAGAACAAAATACTACTTGCAAAATTCTTGTGCAAAAAATAGAATGTGGATCAGTTCGTGCTGTCAAATGTGCAAAGAAATGCAAATTCATATCGTTTTCCACAGAACTACTACAAAAGATATTTCAGTATAATTTATAGTTTCTGCCAACATCTCATTTGCACACGAAGCAAGACTGCGGTCCGTTCTATATATGGATCTAATTTTTACCAGAATGTTTTCCTGTGCATGACAACAATGTGGAAATCTAAACAAAAAAAATAAAATAAAAGTAAAAAGAAACTCTGACTGTTTCCCGTAATTGGGCTCTAAAGGTTGTGGGAAAAAAGCATTAGCAAGCTCTAGACAGCAAGAGGAGATTAATGAGTTTCCTATTATCAAAAAAGAAAGATACATTCCTAGATCTGTGAAGAGTTATTTATCCCTAAATTTATTCTTTTTTGCCTTTTTTCACACCACGGTTTCATGTTTTCAACATTTAGAAATTTCAGAAAGCTAAACCAGGTGTAGCTTCAGAGAGAAAACAGAATGTTACAGTTGAAATAACAAGTAAAGCAAATTGGAGAGTAGTAGAAGAGGAAAGTGAGGTCCTCCAGCAGCCTAAGCCTATATCAACACAACTACAGCGACAGCCCAGAATAACCTAAGGCAGACAATAAGAAAAGTTTAAAGCCTACTCTTCAAAGTAGGGTGTCTATTTTGAGTGCTATCATTTGATAAAACTTGTGTTTATTGTTTCAGGGCTGTGTGTCCTCCCTCTATGTTTTTCACAAGTGTATCATGTTGTAAATGAAAGAAAGAACTGGACTGAAGCCCAGAGGTACTGCAGGGAAAAATACACAGACCTGGTCACCATCAGCAGCACTGAAGACATGGCCCGAGTCAAGGACATACTCAAAGACGAAACTGATGAATTCTGGATTGGCTTGTATGGTGACGTTAATAACTGGAAGTGGTCTCTGGAAAAGGATGGCTTTTATGAAAAAGGACAGGCTGATTTAAGACTGTGGAACTCAGGGGAACCAAACAATGCTGACGATCATTTTGTGTGTGCTGATATACAACGACTAGCTGCCTGGTCTGACTACTGGTGCACTACTAATAAATCATTTGTCTGCTACAGCGGTAAGAGAACAATAATGGCTCCGTTTCAATGTTGTTTTCAACTCTTACCGCAAATTAGGTTTGAAATAAATAGATTAAACAAAATAGCATTAATATTTGAATGACACTAATGTTGCAAGGAGCTTTTTTACATCTAAATTAAAACCTTAAGTTTCAGTGAATATCATGTTACACCCTGAACAGATCGAAAAATACTAGAGTCCACTCTAAAGTGGTCACAGTTATATAAACAAGCCAGATATGTTGATAGATTTTGTCCATTGTGACATGAATCAAAACTGGATCTTTTGGGGTCTTTGGATCAGTCAGTATGTCTGGAGCAGAAAGGATGAAGTAAAGCCAGGGAGACACATATTGTAGAGGTAGAGATGGCGCCCCCTATAGGAGATTTTACTCCTTTAAACAGTCATCCAGGGTTCGAAAGTATTTCCCTGTTTTTGAGAAAGTTCAAGTTTGACCCCGAGTATATCTCAAAGTTCAGCAAGACTTGGTGCTCAAAGGAACTCAGAAAGATAATCACCACACTTGTCTGACTTGAACTCTATTGAAAATCTTTAGTGGGGTTTCAAAAAAGTGATTGCAGCATAAAACACCCTCCTCCCCCAAAGAATATTAATTAACTGGAGACTTTTGCACTTAAAGAGTGTGTTATAGTGTTTGCAGCAGCTCATGAGACCACAAGGCTGCTCTACTAAATACTGAAGATGGTCATTAAGTGTGAAGCCACTTGTAATATTACATGGTCTCTTATGGGCCATAAGAGCAGTCATAATATATGACAGGTTTCATATTAGTGCCTTTTTTCTAGTTTGTACTTTAGTATTAAACCTTTTGCATTTGTATTTTAGTAAATTTATGAGCGCCTGTCCCATTAGCTTGATAAAATATCTTTTGTTTGTTTTATATAGGTTCGTCTCCAAAATACATCTATGTGACGACACCGATGTCTTGGGACAAAGCTCAACTTTACTGCAGGGAAAACTACATAGATCTGGCCAGTGTGAGGAACACATCTGAGAACAACGAAATCAATGTGCTTGTGGAAGAGTACGCATGGATTGGCTTCTACAGAGAGTCTTGGAGGTGGTCAGACGGTCAGCGCATGAAGATGACTTCATTCCGTAACTTCAATACGAGTCAATCAATAAAGGTCCAGAACTCCTGTGTGACTACAACAAACAGTATGTGGAATATAAGACTCTGCTCCAGCACGTATCCTTTCATCTGTAGTGGTGAGTCAAACACACGCTGTGTGCAACTGGCTATGAACTCTGTTGTAGTCAGATATGCACAGTAACTCACAAGGCTTTTCTAAAGATTCTTATTTTGCCTCCTGTTTCCTGGTCTGTCCTTTTTATTCCATACTGTAGATTTATGCCTACTTTATAAAATAAGTTTCAACTTACCATCAGCCTCCAGCTTTGTTCAAAATTAGAAGATTTTTAGGATAAATTCATTATTATCCAACCTAATTAATTACAAAAAAGAATCTAATCACTGTTGCCAAAACTCAAAACTTTCTCTCACCTGTAAATGTCATAGACATCATCATGATTATTTTTTATTAATCCTTTAGGAACTCCTAGGAAGATGAGGGTGGTAAAGATTATATTTTCCAAATCAGATTCCTCGTTGGACCTGGAAAAAGCGCAGGATGGCGTCTTGCAGCAGGTGAATAAGGGGCAGTTCTGATTTTCAGAGGTTATGTTTTGTTGTGTAATTATTCACTTACAAGCAGTACAAAACTTTCATGTCTTTCATTTTATATAATCTGTGCAGCTGATATGTATCATCCTATTTTAAAAATAAATGTCACGTTTGAGATGAACAGACGGCTGTTCTATTGAACATTTGGGGTTGAGGAGATTTTAAATCCTGTCCTCTTATTTCTTCCAGCTGAACCTCAAACTGAAGGGCTATGGCCTGGAAGACGTCAAACTGAAATGGATCAACCACTCTGATGGAAAGACGTTTCACTTGGAAAAGAAAGAAGACAACAAGACAAAGGGTAACAACTAGAGGTGCACTGATTGAGTTTTCTGGCCAATCACAGACCTATTAAAACTTCTGACCTGCTGATTCTGTTTCTGATTTTGCCCTATACCAATTTTTTTATCTAAAATGTTGCTAAATGTAGCAAGAAAGTTGATGAATTGCCAACAGTGAGATGACTATTGTTAACTGCAAACATATAGACCTGATCTGGTGGGCCGATCTGCTGGTCAAAGCTCTCACACAGCAGAGCAGAAAAAGATAACAGTTGATTTAAATGTTTTTGCAGAGGTAGATAAAATCGGTAGCTAAGATCGGCTTCACATGTAAAAATTGGCCAATCACCGATTTCCCAAGATTAGGGAAATCGACTTCGATAAATCGGATGGCCAAAAAATTGGTGCATCTCTAGTTAAAACATGAGACAGAGAAAAACTTTGTTCTCTGAAAAAGATGGCACGGCAGTTTTTGATTTGCATATCCTCCTGACTACCAGGAAAAAAAAAATATTATCCAATCACCATTTTCTTAAAATCCCACAGTTTTTGTAAGGTAATAAAAGGTTTTATGCACTTACAAATAATGTGTTATTATTTATCAGTAATAACACATTTTTCTCTTCCCATAAAATGTGTTATTACTGATAAATGCCATTTTTATGAATTAGAAAAGGGTACGGGCAAAGGTCCCACCCCTTCAAATGTGGTATCATTGAAAAGCCCTAAATGTCCTCTCCATATATCAAAAGGAATTAATTCAGTAGAATGCAGGGAGTGGGAGATATTCAAGTTTAGAAATGTCCTCAACAGAGGACATTTCACCAGAACTACTGGTAGTCAGGAGGTTAAATATAATTCTCCTGACCGATTTTCACGTTTATCGTTGTGGCTGCAGATCATAAGCAGTGGTGGTCTAACAGTATCTCATGTTCCAAATTCAAAATAATTTAATCTGATCTTTCTTGTCTTTTATTTTGCATTCTGATCTTTCTGTAAAGTTTGTTGAATTGATGTTTGTATGAATTCTGCCTTAATAAGGTAGGTTTGGTTGGTTGGTTATTACTTTGTGTTGCTTTGTTTTTTGGCATTTCTGTCATGGGTTGGCTGTTAAAAGGAACCAAATTCAGGAAGAAGGTTGTCCATCCGTCCACCTTCCATCCTGAAAACCCACCTGGTGGCCAGCTGTCAGTCCACAGAGGAATCATTGGTCAGCCCTCCAATGCTCTCACTGCATGTGGGAGGGGCCTAAGCGACTAAGTGTCATGTGAAGTTGTGATTAAGTTATGTCCCAGATATTTTATCAAAGCAAAACATTTAAACTCCAAAAGAAAACCCAACTTTGATACTGGTGGAACAACATGAACTGGATGGTGGGAGAGAGTGAACACCAAGACAGCAAATTGGCATGGAGACAGAAGAGGCAGCGGCGCTCTGAATCAGCTGCAGCTGTTTGACTTTTTAAGGCGACCTGTGTGAAGACACTGTTGCAGAAATGAAAGCAACTAAATATAAACGCATGGATATAGAGTTAAAATATAGAGTTTCTCTATATTTTGCTGGAATATTTATGCTTTAATATTAATGTTCTTCAGGTGATAAAATACTGACTTTGCAATTGATTTTATATGTCTTTGAAAGTTCAGTTCTGAGTTTACATCTGTTTGGGCTTCATTAGCTGTTGCTAGCTGTAATAACTGATCTATGTGCTGGACTTTCGTTGCTCCTCCTTTTATTTTGCTTTGTTCAGCTGAAGAAAGTTTTTCCACATTCATGCATTGATTTATTTTAAACATCTGTTTAGTGCTTGGCTGGGTTCAGAGTCACGTGATGACATCATAATGGGGAGCTTTGTAGCATATCCACAGTTATGGTAGCTAATTGTCAGCAGTTATTGACCTAAGACTCTCTGATCATTTGTTATGGAAGATAAGAGGGTCAATATGCTAAAAATTATTCTTTTTATTTTAAATTATGATCCTATAAATGTATGGACGATGATGGATTTGTGGCCACAACACTTCCTAAGGACTCTGTCCTAACTGGTCACCTGTCAGACCCTCAGCCTCCTCCTCCTGCTGGACTGTCCACACACTCTGAAGGTTATTACTTTCTTCATGCTGATTTGGTTCACATGAATGCACGCTTTTGTCCGGCCGGTTTCCCACGACCCGGCGTTCGCCTGGCAGTCGCGTGGCTCTGACACAAGGGGCCCCAGTTTTGAGGTGGGGTGAGTGAGACGAGGGGAGAGGACATCTGGCCGGTCTGACATCTGCTAGCGGCAAATGTTACCCGGAAATGTTTTAAAGCTCAGAATGTGATCAGATCGAGAAGTGAAGACGCCCCTGATTCTTACAACTGTGGATCAAGGTGGATTTCATAGAGATTGTGACACACTACATCAATTATCATCAGTGTATTTATGTGGAATTATAGACCAAAACAAAGTTGCCATAACTGTAAAGGACAATGTTTCAAATGTTTTATGCCAATAAAACCCTAAAACGTATGAGACGCTTGTTTTCACTTTCATGAGTTCTTACTTTAAGTTTTTATAAAAGTTTTTGTCTATCAGCTTGGACGAAGACTTCTTATTGATTCTCAAGAATGCCAGAAATTCTGATATATAAGTCTGGACTTTGATTAGACCATTTTAACACATAAGCAAATCTTGATCTATGGTGTGATGCTGCCACCGTCAGGTTTCACGGTGACAAAGGTATGTTTAGTCTTTTTGATGACGGTAGTTTAGGTCTCATCTGAACTTAGACAGAAAACTTTTCAAAACTGATTTGAATAATGAACTTAACACTGTTTGGAAAAGGGGAACAACAGGGATGTGTGACTGAACTGGAATAACTGTTTGTTTTTTTGTAAATTGTTGATAAAGTGTGAAATAAATGCATAAATAAAATGATTTAGATTAAACACAGATGGTCTCTGATCATCAAGTTTAAAGTAAATTGGTTTCACTGGATTTTATTTAGTAACATCAAAAAAAGGGGGCTAAATTATAAATGTGCACATCACTGAAACACAGTAAAAAAAAACAGAGTTTGAGGCTATATTGTTAGAAAATCTCACCATTTCAGTCCATTTGTAGGTGATTTGTCTCTCTTGTGTGGCAGTGAGCCTTAAGGAAGTAGGTTTTGGCCTTTCCTCAGGCAGAGCCGTCTAATGTTGCTCTCACTGTGAGAATGAGCCCGGGGCTCCCCAGGGTGAAACAAGGTAATTGCACCTTCTTGTTCAACACAGGGAGAAAAGGGAAACTCAGGGGTTTTTTCTGCTGTTTGGTGGGGGGCGGGGGGGGGGGTCGTGCTTGGTTTCAGGCTGGACATCTGTTGCTGGTGAGACTTTTTTTTTTTTTGTCTGGGCTCTGCCGGTCACTGAATGAAGCCAGTGACCTGTCAGACTTGACTGATGGGGACCCCGTGTGTGGGAAAATCCTGCAGGCAAAGAGTTGGGTTATTCACATGCTAATCGCGGCCTATAAATAAGAGGGTCGTGGCGCGCCGAGGACCCTAGAGACGCGCTGAGACTCAGAAGGGACAGAAGCGCACAGGGTTAAACATGACTGCATCTTCTGCGGCGCACAACGCGGACAAACCCCCCAGAGCCAAGGAGGAGAGGAAGGTACCGCACCGTTTAACTTGGTATCGTGTTTGTTTTACTCATTGGTTTGCCGCTTGGCTTCATGAAATGTTGTTGTTGCAGCTGAGGAAGCCGCTCATAGAGAGGAAACGACGGGAGAGGATAAACAACTGTCTGGATCAGCTGAAAGAAACAGTGATCGGAGCCTTTAGGCTGGATGTGAGCGCAAACACGAGTCTCCCATCTGCTCTTTAAAGAAAACAAAGCAACGTTATTTTTTTTTTATTAATTTTAGCGCGTCTTTCTCCTCCACAGCAATCCAAACTGGAAAAGGCAGACATCCTGGAGATGACGGTGAAACATTTACAGAACATCCAAAATAATACACTGAATGGTGAGGAAGCTTAGGCTTGTTTTTGACACGTGTGGTTTCACGTGTATTGTTTTATTATTTTAAAAAAGTATTATATTTTACTATATTTTCTGTAAAAATGTTCCACTGTGTTCGTTTGTAATAACTTGGAAAAATGTCCAAACGAAAACAATGTGAGCTACAGCCACACTACTACTGTTAGGCAGCAGAGGGCAGCATAGACACATTACCTATGGCCGCTTAAAGCCCCAAGCAAGAAATAATATCTTGCTTGGGGCAAGATATTATGTTAAATAAATATGTTAGCATAGCTATATATGTTAACGTACCTATTAATAAGATGCATATATATATATATATATATATATATACATATATATGAGACCTCTTGTTTGGTGTGTTGCATATTTATATATGTACATATATGTGTGTGTGTGTGTGTGTGTGTGTGTGTGTGTGTGTGTGTGTGTGTGTGTGTGTGTGTGTGTGTGTGTGTGTGTGTNTTAGGAAATCAAATACAATACAATATTATGTAATTTTTTACATTTAGTACAAATAAAATACAATAAATATAGTGAAAAAATACAGGAAGAGTTAAGAAACATTCTTGAAAAAGAGTGTAATGAGGAAAAACCTTTTCACTCTCACCTTTTGATTGAATTTCTTAATAAATTATGTGTTTGCTGCCATTTACTGCTTCCTATTTATTTCTGTCTTATCAGCATTTCTACATCAATAGCAATGTACAAAAATAAATCATCATATGCAATGTATAGTTATCATAGTCGTAACATACAAATATACATCATTGAGCCAATCAGACCCCCTGTCAGCGGCCATTATTGTGACCAAACATTTCTTTATCTTGAAGTAAATTGATGAATATTTGTACATTGCTTGAGCTTTGTTCCCAATCGGTTCCAAACTTTAACAACACACACCTGCAGTTCTTGTGTTTCTGTTACTTTCTGCAATCTTCCACATTTTACTGTCTTGTTGTCTAGATCTATATGAATAGAGATGTTACTTGTGAGGTGTAGTACATGGATCCTCCACCAGAGGGCAGGATTCGATACAACAGGGTATTGAGGAAGATACTAATGTGTGGATAATATGAAAAAGTGTTTTATAT
>CAEGAF010128122.1:0-10197 GCA_903067075.1 Micropoecilia bifurca
TGGTGAGGTGTTCTGGGCACGTCCCACCGGGAGGAGGCCCCGAGGAAGACCCAGGACACGCTGGAGGGACTATGTCTCTCGGCTGGCCTGGGAACGCCTTGGGGTTCCCCCGGAGGAGCTGGAAGAAGTGGCTGGGGAGAGGGAAGTCTGGGCCTCCCTTCTAAAGCTGCTGCCCCCGCGACCCGACTCCGGATAAGCAGAATGAAAATGGATGGATGGATGGACGAATCATTCAGCTTCATGTTACAACTGCATGGAGGCTGTTTGTTGCGTCTTATACTTTAATTCATAAACTAACCTAATTTTAATTAAGCTCCATAAGACAAAGAGACTTTGATATTGTGAGGTGGTTGTTGTTCTAACTCATTTATTAATGATTTTATCTTCAACATATGTTGAAGATGACTCTTACATATGTAAGAGGAAGCCAAAGAAATCAGGTGTTTAAAAACCTAAAGACGTTCTTGTCTCAGAAGAAGCTGACTAATATAATCTAATATATTAATGGTATATTTAAAATATATTTGAATTATGTGAAATATATATTTTTAATATAATTCTGAGACAATTATTACACTCAAAATATAATTATATCAAATATAATAATAAATCTCTGAAATATTATATTTAAAAAGTATACTTTAAGTACACTCTAAGTACACTTGAAGTTGTTCCAAAAAGTATGTATAGTATACTAAAATATACTAATAGTTATAATTTAATACTATATAAATAATACTAAAGTAAACTAAGCACAAAATTAGTTGTTCCAAAATAGTACAGTTTAAGCACATCGATAAAAGTATACTAAAGTATGTTAAAATTTAGTATACTAAAGTATACTTTTTTTCACCTGGGTTTGCACTGGAGATATTTTATGAATGTATCACTGGTTCCAATCACTTGGTAATTTTTGCAAACAACAAAAATATGGTAGTAATTTTGACAACAAAATTTTGGCATTCAGCTGTCCTAAAACGGCTCGCAGATTTGTTGAGCCATTAACTACACATCTTGGACTCACTCGCAGTAAAGAAATCACTTAAAATATGAACATGAATCATAAATCCTAGATTTAGAAAATAATATTGGCCTTCAGCTTCTAGAAGCTAAGTGCTGCTGAATCAGACGAATAACTGATGAGCAAATATGAACATCTCTATGAAACAAGCAGAAGTTTTCATTCAGATGTCATTAGCAAAGACATTCGAGCAGAGAAGTGTGGCTGCAGATTGATCTGAGAATGGCGACTCATCGTAAGTGATGACGCCTTGCTTGAATTCAATGTGAGATTTATACATATGATGAACAAATGGTATATTTCAGAGAAACATGTAAGGAGGAAGTAAACTATTTTACTAGCCTGGTGAAAACCAGCCTCCTGTTCTTCGTCCAGAAGTGATTTCTTCCTGGAGTTGTGGACTGTGAAGCTTTAAATTTTACCCAGTTACTAACATTTGCCCATGACATATGTATGGTGGTGGTTCTTCCTGGATATTGCCTGTGCTGTAAATAAGCATCCTCCACTCCGAAGAGGGAAGTGCCGAACCAAACGAGGCGACTCGTTGATGTTAATTCAATGTTAAGTTGATATTTGGGAGCGTGGCCAACGTGGACTGAACAGTATCGTCCACTTCCTCCGCTGCCATCTCTAAAACTACAGGCAGAATACAATTTTAAAACAGCGCAGAAAATAATGTCATTGTTCACAACTTATTCTTTTCTTTGATTGGCCCAGTGAAAATTCTACCAAAGACAATCCAAGTTGATGGAAGAAAGCCCAAACAAAATAAGGTAAGCAAGATTTGAATCAAGCTGGATGGCACCTTAATGCATTGGCCAAGTTATTTTACTTCGTGTAAAATACTTTGAAGTACAAAAGCAAAAAACAAAACTTCAAATATGTCCTGGCAAAGCAATCTTTTACTTTCACTGGAAGGCTGGACTGCTGCTTTTTTTCAGGTTTTAGTATTTCTAAAATTTTCCCTAACAGACTTCTTTGTTTCTTATTTGAATAGTACAGGATAAAAGTCTAATTATTTTGTGGAAAATCATTAAAAATGTTTATTTTTTCTACAATACAAAAACCTGGAACTTTAGGTGGGGGTTGTGCAGACTTTGACGTATTAAGGTGTGTTTGGATGACCTATTCAGTCACCCATTGACTCGTAGTAAGTTTTTAAATCACTAAACGCTATTGGCCCATTAAGCAAACCCGAGTGTGTATTGTTTTATCGCCATTTGTTTCATTCTTTTATTGCAGGGACTTTGCCTTGAAGATTACTGGCTGGTTATAATCTACTGAGCTATGTGATCACATACCTGCACCGGCCTGCGAAATAAGGTCCAGTCAGAACTTTAGTGTGCCAGGAATATTGGTAAGAAAACCATGACGCCGCAGAATATAAAGCCTGAACTACGATGGAATACTTTAGATCAGCATAAATTCAAGTGTTTCACTGGCCCAGTCAAAGTCCTGAGGTAAATCCAACAAATTGTGGCAAGACTTGAAATTTGATGTTCACAGACATTTTCTACCCAATCTGATTGAGCATGAGAAATTCTGCAAACAAAAATAGCTCTCTAGTTGTACAAAAGGGGAAATTACTGACAGTAAAATGCTGCAGAACTGAGTATGCACTAAATTCAAATGCATCCCACACTTTTCATATTTTAATTTGCAAAATGTGTTTTTTATTTTTACTTTTTATTCTTTTGCTTCAAAGGTACAATTATTTACTAGTTTGTGATGGTTTATCATATAAAATATCATAAATATACATGGCAGTTTGTAGACGTGGCGTTACAAAATGTGTACAGGTTTTGATGTCGGGAGTTGGATTTTAAAGCTTCTCTTATCAAAAATATGTTAAAGGAAACTCCATCCCAGTCCATCCCACAGAGACTGCTCTGTTCTCAGCCGGTGCAGGAGTGAGGGGCTGTGTTTGGGATGTGTGAGCACCATGCAGTGTGACCCTGACCCGCCCCAGGCCTGCACAGATAGGCTGTTTATTTTAGGGAGCCTCTGCACTCAATACCGCTGCTCTCGCTTGTGGATAAAAACAGCTGCCTTGTTTTGTTTCTTGACAGCACGGGGGCGCACTGCAGCGCAAACTCACCGCACAAGTCTTCAGTCTTCTTCACCGACCCGAACCGCTTCTCAAGCTGGAGACAAAACACAGAGGATCTGCCCTGGAAACATGCTACGGGTGCAGAGGTTTGATTGGTGGCAGATTATCCTCGAATTCAGACAAATTCAAATACACACCAGCTGTGTTTCAGTGGGCAGTAGAATTCCACTGAATTTTGACATTTGGAAAATAAATTTGGTTAATGGAACCACATCAATTTTGAAAAACGTCTTGTTTCTCAATAAAAACCTTTGTCGTTAGGATGAGGTGGGTTTATTTGGACGTATCAAAATTGGTTTACTTCATAACGGAAACACTTTTACACATCACTCGAGTCACATGATCGGCAACAGCTGACAATTGTAATCAATGCCTTGGAGATGTCCATTGTGTCCCCAAGGAAAACGCAGAAATCAGAGTGAGAAATGCCAAGAGCTGGACAGGGTGAAGGCAGAAAACAAGAGGCCACGCCAAGACATCTGGGCTTTGAAGGGACCAATTTCTCTGACTGCTTTCAGTCAGGAAAGAGAGAAAGTATAATGATTCAAGTATAATGATTCAATAAGAGTTGACGCAGGACGTGTCTTCAAGGAGAAAGGGGACTCTTAAAAATCTGGATTGAGTTTGACACGCTCCTTAAATCAACTGAAAACATCTCAGAGGAGGAGAACCTCACTGGCAAGGCCTATTCAGGGGTCCTGGAGAGGAGGGTCCATCAGATGGTCAAACCTCGGATTCAGGAAGAGCGGTGGGCTTTTCGTCCTGGACCAGCTCTCAGCAGGGTCCTGGAGGGTGCGTGGGAATTCGCCCAACCGGTCTACATGTGTTTTGTGGACTTGGAGAAGGTGTTCCCCCTCGGGGAGCCCTGTGGAGGTTCTCTGGGGGTGTGGGGTATCGGGCCCTTTGATGCGGGCTGTCAGGTCCCTGTATCACCGGTGTCAGAGTCTGATCCGCATTGCCAGGAGTAAGTCGGGCTCGTTTCAGCCTCAAAGACCTGGAGCTGATCACCAAAGATAAATCATCAAAATACCAGTAAAGAGCGTAAAAATCAGCTCAGAAATAATCTTTATTGGCATTGAATTCTGTAAAGTCAATAAAAGTTTAACAACTGACTATGGAGAAGAGATCAATCTTTTTGCATGAAGATTTTTAACAACTTTTAAATAAATTTTTGATTTATTCCTTGAAGATAAATACTCCTTTTCCATTGTTTTGTAAGAGGTGCTCGTCTCATTTCCAATGAGAAACAAGCTTCTTTATCGAAGAAGAAGCTTGTTATGAGTAAATGCTGTTTGACTTTAACTTTACTTTTTATGCGCTTGTGAGTTCACTACACGGAAATATGAAATCATGAAATAAACTTAAGCACAAACTTTTTAAGTCAATAAAGCTCAGTTAACAGGTATAACACAATTTATTATTGGCCAATATTCCAAAAATAAAATATTTGGACATGACTGCAAAGACTCACTTTAAGTCATATCTGTGAATTTGGCTTTGACCAGAAAAAAGTAATACATTTTTATGATGTTTTTGTTTTGTTTTAAATAATGTTTGGATTTTTTTATTTGCAATAAGCTCATGTTTTTTTGCACCCCTCACAAAACATTCCTGTTGGTGTAGATAATCCACATCCACTCTCTGGAATTTTAATGGGGATTGTTTCTTTTGTGAGAAACCTATTGAAGTGAAAACTTTTGGCCACGACAGCCACAGTTGGATGGTCGGATCCCACTATGGGCCAGTGAGAACATATGGTTCTAGCTTTCTGGTTTGGTTCACGGGATCATTAAAATTTAATTGAATTTTGGTCACATTCGGGCTAAAGCCAAAAAGATCGTCAGTAAGCTGGTTTGAACCTTCAGGAATATGAATAGGGTATAAAGTTCTATAAACAACCAGACTTGAATCTTCATCACGCAAGAATGGTTTAAATTATAATAACGCACATTTTCTTCTTGGTAGATATTCTTTATTTGAAACAAATGAATAGTAAAAAAATACAGTAGTACATGTAGGGGTATATATATCTATACACACAAGGATACAAAAACAGTGTTTTTCAATTTAAGAATCTGTCGTTTTAAATATTTTAGTTCGAAAAGGAGTGAGAAGAAATTTACTCTTTTTGTTAAAATTCCCACTCTTTTATACTATTATTATTCCAAAATGCACCTAACTAAAACAGATGCTGCAGAACTAGTAATAGTTTAACTTACTACATACATAGTACTTGTCAATAAACATCTACTACATTAGAAAAGATAACTTTATGCAATTTTTTATCTTACCTATCTAGTAATGTCCCATATATTTTACTCCATCTTCCATATAGCTATTTGGAAACATTTTTAGACCTTTTTTTAGAATATATTTATGTTTGTACATTGCTTCATTTCTTGAGTCATGCTGTCACTCCACAGGTCGATTTACTATGCCTTTAGTAACAGAAGGTGCCGTATATTCTGCACTATAAGGCGCACCTTCAATGAATGGCCTATTTTAAAACTTTTTTCATAAATAAGGCGCATCGCATTATGAGGCGCATAGAATAGACACTACAGTACAGGCTGGAGTTACGTTGTGCCTTCACTAGATGGAGCTGCACTAAAGTGAATGTCGCCAAACAGTCCAACTCCAATCGGTGAGGAGAGCCTTCCGCAACTGGGCCGGGGCGTGGCCGGACGATGGCCTTTCGTTGTGCCTTATAGTGCGGAAAATATGATACTTTTATTCAGTATTTCTGATTTATTGAAATGTAATCTTTGAGAGCCACTGGGGGGAAAAAAGTTAGCAAATAATAAAAATATATATCTTCAAAATTATTCTTTTTTGTCTGGTGGGTCACCAAAAGTTGATGACTGATTTAAAAATAATAATAAATCGTTCATATACCTGGAAGATTTAGTCTTCAAATCATTTCATTCTCACAATAAAATTCTGAAAGGAAGTGACACAGATGCAGTAGTCTCCTCCGGTCCTCTTTTATTTATTTTATGTCAAAAAAAATGACATAATGTAAATTAATGATACACTTACCTTCAGTCAATAGATTATTTTCAGTGATGAGCTTTGAGGTTAAGAATTTTTGTCCCACAAAACATTTGCATGGCTCCCACACTGCAAAAACACAAAATCTTAAAAAGTACTTTTGGTCTGGTTACTGGTGCAAATGTCTTAGTACAATTGAAATAAGACAAGACTAACTTACAAGGAGCATTTCATGAAGATATAGGAGCGTTTTAAGTAAATAAGTAAATAATTCCATAGTATTCATAAAAAAGTACATGCAGATTTATGCCAAAACCTTTTTCAAATGTTATAAGTGACAGTCCATCCATTCTAGCAAGGATAATATGGAAACATCCATGTTAGCATCCAGCGATCTTATCTTAGGCTCGTCTTAGTTTTTATGTAAATGTACACCAGAAAAAGTAGTTAAAAAAAATACTCCCCCAACTTAGCCACTCATTTTGGTCATACTCTTAAAAAGCCATAAATAAGACCCACAATATGTGGCTGTAGCGGCCAAAACTGAGCGACTAAACTTAAAGGCAGCTTATAAAACCCTTTGTGGGGAGCTGCTCTTTCACATTAAGTGCAGTATAAAGTGATAAATCCGGTGACGTCTGTATCATGACCAAAAACCACGTTATGGCGACGTGTGAAGGCAGCACATACAGAATCAACTGGCCATGGCGGGACTCGACGCAAACACAATCAGGAGTAAACGCGCTCCAGCCACGTGTAGCAGAACGCTGGGGAGTGTCCGCCACATTGATTTTGGAGTCAGGTTTCACGTCTAATGATTCAGATTCTCTTGTGTGTAGTGCAAGAAAAACAAACCTCTAAAATATTTTCTGTTAACCTCAATCAATATATGATGGGGATTTTCAGGAACTATAAGCAAGTAATTTTCATTTTTGTTTTTGTTGTTTTTTCCCAGAGGAGAGTTGTGGATTTGTGTTTGTACAACCAACTTGGCTTCGTCCTGCATTCTCAGTAAGAAGGTGTTGGATTATAGAAGGTGGTTAAGAATAACAGCCCTTCCCCCTCCACCAAAAACACCTTCTGGATGAGTGGGGCAAACAAAAAAAAACCAGTGTGTGATGTGGGAAGGTGGCCAAAGGTTTGTGGGAACAAGAGGTGCGTAAGCTGAGCTCAGGGGCCTTACTGGTTCTCAGGCTTCCCTTTGCTTTTCTTTATTTTCACTGCTTGCAGTGCGCCTCCAGACAAAAGCATCATTATTGCTCTTGGATTCCTTTCCGGTGACTTCTCGGGTTTGACGCGGCGCTGAGGAAATCAGGTTGTTTACAGGCTGCAGCGGAAGAAGCTAAATGGATCTGCGATGAGTTAGCCAAGTGTTGATGGTTAGACACAACGTCCCCGGCTTTGTATTGTCTCTCTTATTAGCGAGGATTGGGCCTTTTGTTCGCATTGCCTGGAAGGCCAGAGATGTCTTTGTTCTGTTTGTGACAGCTGTTAATTTTGTTCAGCCATTTTACTGAGGCTCAGAGTGAGCTGGAAAGGCTACGTTTCCATCAGCAGCCTCTTCTCACACCACCCCCAGTATGTGCCTCTCCTTGTTGTGTGGAACTAACCTGGGATCCAGAGATTAGACACACTCTGAGGTTTTCTCATGATATAGAAAGGGCCTCACAAGGTTAGGATCTGTGCTCACGTTACACACACGAACGTCTCTCAAAGCTGGCCTCCCTGACACGTCAGATGCAAGGGAAGATCTCCGTTTCTAACAGTATTTCAATTGATCATAGATAGAAGGTGCAAGAATTTCTTAATGTCAAGTCTAAGTATTGATCCTCAGCCAAAAGTGATGAAATGCAACCCTGATTCCACAAAAAAATAAAAAAATAGCCATTTAATTTGACGTTACATAAAGCTTCAACTTAGGCATCAGCCTTAGTTTCACTAGCCATCGTCAGCAGGAATATTTCATTCAGTGTTTACGTCGTGCACAACACTGGGTTGGACTTTTTAACCAGTGAGAGCACGCTGGTTCAAGGCGCCCCGTCAGGTTGTGCCACCCTGGATGTTAGCCCTTATCGATTGTATCAGAAACTGCAGCCGTTTATCAAACAGAAAAGATCTGTGCAAGCTTAGTTCTACAAGGAGACAAAGAATCGGCTTTAATTGTTGTGTTTTCTACACAAGTAGTAACTAAGTCAGTGCTGTCGTTGTTTTTATGTATAAGCTATCAATAAAAATAAAGGGGTAAAAGTGATATGTGGGTCAGAAAATCATGCAGATGTGTTGAGAGCAGGACCAAGAGTTAGTTTGTAAAAGAGGTTACTTTGCTTTGACCTATTTTACAGGTTAAACAAAACTAACCTGTAAAGTAGAGGTTCTCACCCATCAGGTAATGAGTTCTCATAGGTTATATATCCCAAAACCTGATCTATGTGATGGGAATAAAAAGGTTTGATCTCTTTTCTAATTTTTGTTTCAAAAAATTCACTGAAACCTAGGTATCATTTTTCTACTGTGCACAAAGTGTGGGAATCATTTTATTAGGCACTTTAGCTGCATGCTTGACTCTATGCATCATAAAGTTTAACTTACTATTTCTTATTTTTGGATCTGTGTGATGTGCTTCCATACACAGATGTCCCCACTGCCAATCTATTATATTATTCAATTCTATGACGCTCTAAATGTTCATAATTTCATTTTGCTGGTGACCTCTCCACAGAAAAAGCATCTTCATTTTTTATATATTTTTTTATTTCAGTATTTTCAAACTTTGGAGTGAGAGAAGAGAGAATAATCAGTCCGCACCATCTCAGAGCTAATGCACCAAAGGGAAATGAAAGAAGCACAAAACGTTTTACAGTTGTAAAATTAGACAAACAAAACCCCATTAAAGTCTGCAGGACGATCAGAGGGCTTTTAAAGAGTGGCATAAACAGGCCAACAATAACAATCACTTATATAACCAGGATCCATCCTTCTTGGACTTGGACGTCCTGGACTTTGTCTATCTGATGTCAACACGTAAAAACGATTAAAGGAAACTGTACGTTCTGGCTGACCCTTCATGTATCGCCTCGTTTGTGCAGCAGAGAGCCAGACTCCCCTCTACAGGTGTCCCTACATTGTTCCTTCCTTTGAAAGAAATGTGCAGTGGAAAAGTACCCGGCTGGTGAAAAGGCCGCGGCTGGTTCCTTATCGCTCTGCCCAGCCTTGGTTGCAACAAAGGGGAGACAAGGATAGATAAGGCAGCTTGAAACTTGCTCACTCCTCCAGATGCGCTCGTCCGCAGACGCAGGGACAGATTTATCTTGTCTGGGATTCATGGACAAATGTAGACGAGAAAATACGACACTTAGCAAAAGGCTCCAGTTAAATACTGCAACAGAGCACAGAATCACTTAGCAAATCCACCTTCACCAGTTTTACTTACAGCTCAAATGCTCATGATGAGAACAGGCATTTTGTTTATTTATTAGCACAGATGGAGGATGTATTTTCACTTAATTAAGTTAGACATTTAGCTTGCTTCCTTTCTTTCCGCAGATTAAACTAATCAGAAATGAGGATTTATGCCTCAGAGAGCTGTACGACAACCCGGCTAATTATCACATTTATTTATCTATAGGAAGTCATTGATAACTCTTTTAGTGCATGAAATAATTACTTGTGAAGCAGCAATTAAATTGTGTCAATGATTTGTCTTTCCTGACAAATATTACAATTTGCTTGATGTTTTTTGCAATCAGAAAAGAGCATCTTCCAGATTGACCTTCTGGCCCAGGCTGGATATTTTTTTGTCTTTTCAAGTCATCAGCTTATCACTTAAAGCAGAGCACTGTAAAACAGCTGAAACACTGAGTGTCTTTAAATCTCAAATTAAAACCATGCTGTTTAGAGTTGCTTACAGTTAAACTGAATGTTTTTATTCTCTCTTTTAATGATTTTAACTCTTTAAATCTTTTTCAAACGCTGTCTTGTTCTGTTTTTATTTTTATTTCTAATTGTGTAAAGCACTTTGAAATGCCTTGAATCCTTGTAAGATACAAAAACTCTGAGGTTTGAGAATCCTTGTATG
>CAEGAF010128155.1:0-43252 GCA_903067075.1 Micropoecilia bifurca
CAAACCTCCTCATTCACTCAGTGCGTTATAGTTACACATCGCTTAGCATTTGTTGCTGCGCGTTTGCGCAGAGTGAAGGAAAGACAAGACCAGCTGGACAGACAGGCTGAGAAATGAGATGCAGGTGATCGGTATCGGTAACAGAGCCAATGATCGGCCGATCCCGATCATCCCCGATTTCACGGAAATCGGCCGATTATGAACGGTGACCGATCGATCGGCACACCTCTAGCTTAAACCCAATATTCTTGGCCATTTTTGTGGAAAATTTTCAATAAACTCACAGTGAAGCATTAGCGTGAAAATAGGGCAAGATTTGTTGATTTGCACAAGTTTCTGCTATTGCGAAAAACTGGAGGGACTATATAATTTGCAGAGTGAAAGCACTGTCAGAAAATTAGTTTTAAAAATGACGATGATTGCTTATCTACTACAAAATTCTGACAGCTGCATGTCTGGGTAGGAGTTTGGCGCGGCTGGTTATTAGATCTTCTATTTCCATCATCTTGTTTTGAATAAGTTTTGCCATTTTTTAAAAGCGTCATTTATTTCTTCTTTATTTTTTTAGGTATTTAAATCTCCACACGGCAACCCTTAAGGCCACTCTGACTTGAAAGCCGTCATACTCATGGCTCCCTCCACTTGACAGAATGGCCCAGGCACATAATGCTAATGGGTTCAAGATGGATGTCCCCAAGCCAAAGGGGGCTGTGGGTAAGGAGGAAGCCCTCCGCATGGAAGAAGAGGCAATGGCTAAACTGAAACGGGATAAGAGACATACGGTTTCAGTTTTAACTTCTTCATCTTCCTCCAAACCTTCAAAGTTCTCCACGACTACTGCTGCTCCTCAGCTTTTTCCTTCTGCGAATGTACCTGACAAGGACCTCATCGACTTCCCAGAAACTAAGAAGCAAGCAGAGGGGGACAAGTTCAGGGATATTGATGTGGACAAGCTGACTAATGCGGAGCTTGAAAAGCTCCTACTGGATGACAACTTTGGCGTCAACAGCAAAATGTCTCCCCCCGCTGCGCTGCTGGGCTTCAATCTCAGTGCATCTTATCCTGGAGGGAATCCCTGTAGCTCCTCTCCTTTCCAGAGCAGTCAGTGGACATCAGTTCTGCCCAGCCTGTCTAACTCTAGTGTGAGCACTCCAACTCATCAACCCAGTCCACTCTTCCCCTCAGCTCCCTTTCCCAAACCTGGCACGTTTCAAAATGGCTTCACTCCACCCATGTCGTCCTTCATGGCCCTTCCGCCTCAGCAGCCATCCTTCATGGCGTTGCCTCCCATCCAGGCTCCTGCAACCATGGTCTTCCCAAAACCAACAGTGGACCCAGAAATGGCAAAACTGTTTGACAAGATCGCAAGCACCTCGGAATACTTGAAAAACGGCAGATCCACCGGCATTGACTTGGCCTCTCTGGCGCCCAACCCCCCGCCTCAACAGGCAGCGGTCGCGGAGTCTTCTCACGTCGCCCACTTTGAGTGGCTGGATCTGGACCCCCTCACAAAACCTAAAGCTGAGAACGAGCAAGCGTCCGCGGCGTTGGAAAGCGACGCTCGGGCTGCACAGGGAGTTTCCGCAGGGGACCCTTGGGATGCCGTCCTCGAAACAGAAGGGAACAATTCCGGTGGCAGAGGCAGCCCCAGTTTGGAGGGCAAAGTTTCACAGTCGGTCCACTCACAGCACAGGAGAGCTTCAACAGGGGCACCTGTTGCTAGGAGCCACTCGCTCAATATCCCTGGGACGTCTTCCCAGCAGAAAGCAAGTAGTCAGGTAAGGGCACACAAGGCAAATTTATAGGCAATCAACTTCAGCTATTTGTAATTTTGACAGACACACCTTTAACCTATTATGTTTAAGACAGTTTTGGAATGTTCTATCAGACAGGGAAGAATTAGACAAACAAGATTGGACTTAATTAGGTCACTTACTTGCTGTCGCTGTTTCAGCTAAAAACACATTTTCTTTTTTTATTCTTATTACAATCATCTTAACAATATCCCCAGTCGAGTCTGAGCACGATGCTGACACCCCTATGTTTTACTTTGCTTATGTTGTTATCCTGTTGATGCTCAAACTGGTTCATATTCCAGATTTACTTTTGTGTCGAAGTTTCCCAAAGGTTTAGGCTTGATTTCTTCATACTATAACATGCTATGCTACACAGTCTTGGGTGATTTTAGGCAGATCTCTACTGGTTGAAGAAGAGCAGGTGATATCTCTTCTCTCCATGCTTCTTATTCCAGACATTTAATACAGGAGGATGTATTTGTTTGTAGATCATCTTCACTACTTTCTAGAAATTCCTGCAGATCCTTCAGTGATTTTTTTTTTCAGCATTATAACAGTCTGGCAGTTTTAGAGAAACATCCTTTTTTTGTAATGTCACTGCAATTGTGGCAAAAGCTTTGTTTTTTTGTAGACTGTGTAAACCAGATGCCAATGCTATGTGGATGTGGGTTTTGCTAAACTCAACTAAATTCAACTCCTAGCACCATTGTGAGCATTTTTTGTTATCTTTAACATCTATTACTAAGTAATGTGCTGTTCCTTTACTGTAAGGAAGTTTATCATTGCCAATGATGACTTCACAGAGTTTCACTTCCACAAAATCCAAACCAACACTTCAACACTCCAGCCCTCAGGGGCTTTTTGTTTTTATATGTTTTACATGTTGTTCCTACACAGGCCTTGTATTGAACCATTCATTTGATACAGATGGCCCATGAGCCATGGGTTTGGACACTACTGCTACTGTATAAACATGAATATTTTTTTTGTTAAAACAACTCAATTAGTAGATGACTTGCACAAGATGACCTTTTATAATGGGTATATTTTTGTTTATCTCCCAAAAATCTTGTGTTTTAAGAGACACAGGTACTTCTATGATCTGCTGTAAGATTTTGATGCAAGTAATAAGGACAGTGCTTTAGGCAAGAGTCATAATAGAGGTCTGCCAGCTGTCAATATGGCCTATATCTGTTCCTAGTCAAGCTGAAACCAGTCACGCTGCGTCAATGTGGTGCTTTTAATGTCCAACCCTTCGACTGTATTAGCTGTTTTGTGAAATGATTAACTCTCTCAGATCACTAGATATAAAACACTTAGACTTTTATGGAGATAAAGTTTGTCATTGCTCTTGATTTTTAGACTTTTCAAGCGATTTTGTTTTGTGAGGGTGTTTTCGTTGGGTCATTACGCCCACTTCCTTCTGATTGTTTTTAGATTTGTCCTGACCAAAGAATTTTTCTCTGTTGCACTTCCTCACACCACGATGAGAATTAACTCTCCCAACAGTACACTTTATGTTTTCTTTCCAGAATACTTTTGTTTTTTTGTTTCTTTTTTTTTTTTTTTACAGCTGCAACAAACAAAATATCATAACTGTTGAAAGTAAAAAAGCTATTGATAATGTCTCACTCATACTTCCATTGAGGACTCTGGAGATTTAATTTTTCTCTTTATCAAAGGCGAATCGTCCAGTGCGCACACCCCGGAGGGGATTCCAGGGCTGAGGAATGTCTTTATTCTTGAAATGATGAAGCCGTGCTTGTTTACTCTTGCCCATATGTTATGTCTAGGTTTGCAAGTGTTTGTTGCTGAATCTACTAATGTTTCGCAGTTTGAGCCTTTTCAACGCCACACTCGCTTTTTATTGTCTCCGTCTGTCCATCACGCTTGCTGACTTTATACTGGGAGGTCATGATGGTGGTGTTGTGTGTTTGCTTGCTCCTCTTGTTCCTTCTATTGCTGCTCGTTGTTTTCTAGTTGCAAACAGAAACAGGTCTGTGCAGGTCCTCTGTGAAGGAACAGCCCAACTATCATCCTTAATGTGTTGCTATTTTAACCCAACTCTCCAGAGATGCAAGATCTATGAAAAGGTTAAAAATAGTCAACATTTTGAGCGATACTAACTTTATTATCTTCTGCAAATTAAATTTAAATTCAAAAAATACTGTATTGATCCCAAAGTCAAATTAAATGTGACTCCAGGGTTTCCCCCAGTGTATTATAAGGCTGATGGGCCACCAGGCTTTATTTGCACTCCCATCAGGCTTATCATTGTTTTTATTTATTATAAGTGTATATTAAACACTATTAAGAGTGATATCAAAGATGGGTTAAAGACTCTTGCTGGTGAAACTGTTGAAATAACAATAGCAACATGGTCTATATTTGTTTCCAGTACTTTTTGTCTAGAAAGGCAGTAGCTTGAAAGAATAGGAGATAAAAACAAATGAATGGTCTGAATGCTGTCCTAGTGATAGTTGTTTTTTTCATTATTATGATTGATTAATTCTTCCCTCACTGTCGGTGACATAATGTAACATGATTTTTTTTAAGTCAGTTGTATTTTTTTTTAAACGGACTAAGCAATAATGCAAGAATGTACACTAATGGTGAATTGTTGAGGTTTTCTCCTTCCATATGTTATTTATACCTTTTTGTATTAATATAAATATAACCAGCTTTTAGTATCTGGTTATTTATTCTATCTGTGCTTAAGTGCAAATTTACAAAAAGGGGCAGACAATATGAGACTGAGGACAAAATTATGCGAGTTTGACTGCGACAATGACAACCGATTTCGGCAGTTCAGTTCAACTATGCCAACCCCTTTACTGTAGGCTTCTCTGCTCTGCTGTGCACTTCACCGGCTAGCGTAGGAAAATCTGACAAGATTGCACAAATTATCAAGATTCAGTCAGAGCGGAGTTATTCCTGACCACCCAGACATCGGCGGATCAGAAACTAGCAGCTGACTTCCTAGCGACTGAAAATAATGTCACTGTCTGGAACCTTTCATCAACATAAACAATGTCATCCTCACGTTGGACAAGTTCTTAATGACTACGACTTTTACTCAGGAGCAGCATACAGTCCGGAAAGAACAGCATGCATTTCTGGTCCCTCACCCTTGTCTCACTTTGACTCTACTTGACTTCAAACTGTGTGGCTGTTTCTTTCCATCTAGCTGCTGCGTACCTTCCACCCACCTACCCCATCGGTTTCACTTTTTCATTTGTAGGTAAAGCTTGAGTCGATGATAATCAGCACCCAAACAAATACGCCTTTATATTTAGCTCAGGTGTCATGCCTCAGTGAGTGACAGACCTCTTGTCAGTTAGCCGACCCCTGACTGGCGCCTTCTCTTACTTTACTGCAGTCTGCCATGTCTGGGTTATGATAAGACCCTTTCACATTACTCACGGTCAGCTCCAGAGTGTTGTCTCTTCGGACAGATATACTTTTGAATCAATACGTTATAGCTGAATACATCATCATCTTCTAGTTTGTAATAACATCATTTTGGTAATAACTAGCTGTTGAAGCGATATCTAACCCTCCTCCACCTTTTCCTCTACATGCAGACTGATTTTTATGAGATGGCCCAATTTGTCTGTGCTGTCGCTCAAGTTCTTGAGTGAGAAAGTGAAACCTGCAGGATATCAGTTGCATTCTACTTTTTTTTTTTTTTTTTTTTTATACATTAGACAGATCTTCTCTTCCCCCGCACACTTCCAGACCTCCACAAGCCTTTTAATGACGCCTCCGCACTTCAGACTGTGCCCCGTTTTTCTATTCTGCTCGGGTTAATTGCACACTCTGCACAAATGTGAAAACCTACACCTTAAGCGGTTCTCACGTTAAAGTTCTTCTGGTGGGATAGTGCAGTCTTAAGGGCGACGCAGTCTGTAAGAGGATTTAGCTTTGATTCCTGTCCGTTGTGACTCTCCTGACGAACGATACATGGCCTTAAACTTTGACCTTTCTCTGAAGAAAGCAGAAGTGACTTGCAGCTTAGCAAAACAAATATAATCTTTAATAGAGCGCATGATAAAAACAATGAAGATGCATTTAACAGTGTTTCATCATCCGTTGTTTTAGATTTCAGTTCATCACAAGAAGCGTGACTTCATTAGCTATCAGATACTTCCGTTTTGAAAGCAGTAGTAGTTCTGCTTTGAGGCTACTTGCTTCTCCCGATATAAACTTTACAGTTTGCTGTAGCCGATTTCTTCTTAGCATCGCTTTGCTTGGAAAATGGCCAGTTTTGAACGCTGCCAAAATCTTTTGCCAACATGATCCGCTGCCTCTATGTCGCGGTAGAGGCATCGGATCACCGCTGGGTTATCCAGCGTTCACCGTTGGATAAACCTCAACGGTGATGTTGAGGTTTATCCAGACAGCCTTTAATACCTCAGCAGAGGAGGGTGTTTTTGTTTTCAGAGTGTCGACCTCTTTCAGTTCTACCCGTGGTGAACCCGATACCCGATGAGACTGATTGGAGAGAAAAAAGGCTGTTTTTCACAAGACACTTTGCAGTGTGTTTGCTATTGCTGGCAGTAAATGTGTAACAGGATAAAATGATAATATATCACACCCAGACGATTAAAGTGTAACATCTTTCAACTTTTTCTGCAGAGCCTTGTTTTGTTCTTTCTTTTTTATCCAAGTGTGTAGCTGCAGTTTGATTCAACGTCCAGTGATTTATTTTTTTTTGTTGGAGCCTTTAGTTTTTCACTACTAAATGTGGAATTGGCAAAAGTTATTAATTTTATGTTTTTGTCGTCTTAGACAGTATAATGTGTGTTACTCAAACTCACTATGTATTTGTATTTTTAAAACAATCTTCTTTTTTTGCAGTTGGGGAACTGTTAAACATTTTGTTGATCACAGCAACGATATTTCTTCATTTCAGTTTGGCTAAAAATTTGCATAGTAGTTTTCCTCTGTCATCTAAAAGGTTGAGTTTCCCTAGAAAAAAATACCAGGAACATTTGTGCCAGGTTGTCTGTCACGTTAGGGTAGTATTTGGACAGCAAGTGGATCAGAGAACCAGAAAGTGATCAGTTTTTATTACAAATTACTCAATTAGTCAAAATGTAAAAAAAAAAATAATAATTTTTTACCTTCTTTTTTTGTCTTGAAGGTATTCACCACAGTGTTCTAGGTTGAAGCCATGTTTCCTTCATGAAACATTCGGGTTTTGATATGACATTTGCTGTTTTTCACGTTCCATTTTATTCTTTAAAAACCTTGCAGACTATACCAGCAGGACTAGAACTACATGGTCGATTCATTTGTTGTTAGAGTGAGAACTTCAACTTTAGCCTTTTTCTTGATTGTAGACGTTGGAAGAAAACAAAACAGGAAGTCCAAAAAACAAAATTGCATTTCCTCATCTTGGATGGGAGTGTCACATTTACTTTGTGAGTCTAATACTCGTCTCTGTTTGAACACATATTCCCACACATGTTCAGAGAGGATGCTCATGTACAAACTCTCACCGCAAAAACATGGACAAGAACGCCATCAAACATGAAAAAAGAAAACGGAAATAGTGGACACAAAAATTGCCTAATTATGTGTAAAAATGCTTATTTGGATCTACTCACGAAATTACTTAGAACAGGCTGTGGTCTTTATGTTGCACAGTGCATTCCTGATTTTACAGTCAACATTGTGATACGTTAGCTGACGTGCAGAGAGATTAGTCAGCGTGTGAATTTAAAGAAGCTGTTCCCATGACTTCAGTCCCTCCGAGTTCCCACTCGGTGTCCGGCAAAAAAAAAAAAAATGGTGTCAAACATAGATGGACCCTTCGGTGCTTTATAGCGAGCCATCAAGGCTATTCTGATCTCAACTATAAAAGGTTCTCTTTCCTTATCATTTTTGAAGAATCTCTTGTGGCTCACTTGAATTAAAACAAACCTTACTGATTTCTGTCTGCTTGCCTCTCATTCATTGATTTCTTAATAACAAAACAACTACAAGAGTTGTTGAAAGGTTTGTTTTTTGTATTGTGTCACATTAAAACCAGTGATGTGTCGATTCACTTTTTTCACTCCCGATACCTGAGGTTTAGTATCATCTGATACCAATTTGAAACACAAAAACAGACTAAGTTTGACTTAAAAATGTTTCTTTTTTAAAACGCAGTCTAGAATAGTTTTTGATATATGGATTGATACAGATATTAACATTGGTTTGGTACATCTCTAATTAAAACCACAAACTTCACTGTCTTGTTTGGGACTTTACAAAATGAAGCAGTTCTGTAATAAATCCAGCCTCTGGTTGTTAGGTTTGGTAGAGAGCTGAACTTATCATCAATATTCTTCACATTTGTTTCATCCATTTTTCCCCCCTCATCCCTCTCCATCTGTGTGGCTCTTTCTGCCTCATTTGGGATGAGGTCTGACCAATTTTTCAAGCCGTGACTGAGCACTTTTGCTTCCCAGGAAGGGGCGGAGTCTTTGCGCATCTCATTTCCTGTGCCTCAGGAAGTGCATTCCTCAGCTGCTGACAATCAGACGGCAGTAAAAGACAGACAGTGTAGTTGTGATTTCTCTGGCACGGGCCGGCCTCCAGGAATCTCTTAGAGCAACTCCAAAGGGTGTCGTCTCAGGATTTTATTTCTCTGTGTGTGAATATGCAAAATTACGTATTAGATTATTTTCCCATACCTTTGATAGCCCTGCCTTTTATTTTAAAACCTCTTTCTTATTGAACTCAAGCTGCACACCCAAACATTGTTGAACCAAGGCAGCGTCACACAGACACAAAAGCTCTAAAGATTTATGGTTGTGTTTTTGTGCTTCTTCTGACTTGTTGATTGGCTCTGGAGGATTAATAGCATTGAGGTGCTTCTAGTAAAACTTCCCCTTCATCAGTATTTGAACTCACAATTGCTATCCTGACATTTGCTAAGCTCTTTTGAAGAACCATAGACTTAAGGACATATAACATATAAACCATTTTAATGATTTTTAACCCTCAACCATCCAAGTTTTCCGTCCAAGTTTTTATCTGTGTATTTTTTAAAGCAATTGTTCTTTTAATTCTAATAGTGAATCCTTTGCTTGTTTAGGGAAAGGGGAATGGTTTGGTGAAGAATGCTGTGCTGGAGGAACAGGACGCCCAGAACCTGGAGATTGTTGCGTTTTGTAAAGACTTGGCAAGGTAAGCTGGATTGTTTGAGGAGAACAATAAACCTCTCTCTGGGCCGTTACAAACTCAAACTCGCCTATCTTCAGGCGTATATGAACTTCAGTGACATTGCACTCTCAATCCGCAGTTTTAAACGAAGTCGGTCCACTCTTTGCTGGTTTTTCATCTTTAAGATTGGGGTGGGCGATTTTGACATAGAATTTTAGTGTGATATATTGAGATGCTATTCTGATAATAAGTAATATGATAAAAAAAATATATCTTTTTTTATTTTATTGTATGGCTGCATGGCACAGCATTCACAGTGCCACAAATAAAAATATTCTTGAAAAACATTCCCATTTGAAATTTGCTTCTTCAGAACACAACTTGCATAAAAAGCTGAGTTATATCACTAAACAGCACACAGTAACTTTATTTTGTCATATTTTCAAATTCACTGATTTTTATTTAAGCAAATGTGGAACAAACAGTGGAGAAAATAGCAAAAATCAAGTTTCCAGTAATACTGTCAGCTTTGTGCTTTTATCATCAATAACTGAAATTTACCGTAATAATACAAATTCTTATGAGACTTTTTTCACAATAAACAATACAATAATTGTATTATTTATGATACATTTATCATATTGTTTATACAATACAGTTATTACATAATTGTATTATACAAAGAGGAAAGTAGTCTTTATTCTGGGAGGATTGCTTTCAGGTTCTGCTTGGAATGCTTCCTTCATGGTTTGGGAATGTTTTTGTGGGAATTTTTGACCATTCTGCCTGGAGGTCATATGAGGTCAGACTCTGATGCTGGTCTCTGCTTGAGCTGATTCCGAAAGTGATCTATTGAGTTCAGGAATCTGTACAGGCCAATCAGACTCTTCCCCTCTTAACTCACGTTGTGCACTGTCACTTTGAAACTGAAAGGGACATTCCCAAACTTTTACCACAATATAGGCAGCATGTAATTTTCCAAAATGTCTTGGTATGTTGAAGCTCTAGGAGTTTCTTTAACTGGAACTGATGGACTGAGCCAATGAAAAACATTCCCCACCATTATCCCCTGTGCACCAAACTTTTACGTTCAGCGATAGAACCGTTCTCCTGGCCACTGCTAACCAGAATGAGTTGCTGATGTGTCTGATTTTATCAGTGGAATTCACTGAGCTTCTGAGAGCAGCCCATTATTTCCCAAATGTTTGTAGGAAGTAGTCAGCATACCATGGTACTGAGATGCGTACACCTGTGCTCATGGAAGTGACTTAATGATTGAATTTAATGATTTGGATGGATGGACCAATATTGGTACAACATATCGCATACAACACCCAAGAAAATGCTTGTTGTAAAGTTTCTGACCAAATGACCCGTCCCACACTTGGCACTAGCATTGCTGCTGTTAACACTTTTCACAACCTTCTTTTGGCAGCAGGACAGCACTTAGTCTTTGACATTTCATGAGGTTTGAACAGAGAGGTAACTTGTTGACCGTTTAGCACAGTTTCTCCAGAGTGTCTAAAACTTTGACTCCTTTCATCTGCTCTCTTTTCTCAGCTCAACCAAAACATTTTCTATAGATGTTAAGTTGGCCATAGAAAACAGTTGGGTTTCTTTGGGTCTATTGAACCAATTTGATGATTTTTTAAAAACATTTATTTATTTTATGTTTAATGAGTCTTTCTCAAGAGACCCAGTGATTATCTAGTTTCAGTAATTTGGCTGAGCTCAAAAGACATTTCTTTTACATTTTGTGAAATGTTTGAGACCATGCACTCTAACGACGTTCTAAGTTCCTTGGGAAGAAAAACCAGTCCACAGCATTACAGATCCTTCACCATACATAACAGTCTATGTGCTTTGGGAATATGAAATGCCTAGACACACTTCAGCTTGCTGGCATTTGTAAAACAAGCAGAGATAAGGAAGACTGTTGGCTTCTGTGGCTGTGCAAGGTGGTTTCCACCATGTGTATTAATTCATATGACGGTATTTTCCTACTAGAAATATAATGCATCTTCTTTCTCAAAACAAAGAAAATTGTGATTCTCCCACAGTATGTTAACGGGTATCAATCTGCTAATAGTCTGAAGTAAATTTCACTTAAATTAAAAAGTAAGCAGAAACACCCACGGTTCAATTAAAGCTTTTCACCTTTTATAAGTGAAGGCCTGCTTCTGAATGCACACGCGCTCGCTTGATGACACGTTTCCAGTTTAGTTCATATCCGGGATCCGTACAGAGTTTTCTTACCACAGTATTTGGTTTGGGTGGGGTGACGATGAAGCCTTGCACACGGAATGTACTTTCACTATGATCACACCGTCAACGCCCAGCCAACGTCTGGCAGCGTCACCGCATCCCGGGTGGTCAACAAAAAGTGATTTGCATAGCTTACAATTTAGAGGAGTGCAAATGGGACAAAAGAGAACATTTCTTGCCATTTTCATTTTCTAGCAAAGAAAAATATCCGGTCAGACTTTCCCCATGATTCATCCAGCAGTCTGATCCAGATCATCTGATTTATGCGGCTGGCTGGCTGGCCTTTGTTTCCCTTTATGTTATATTTTCTGTTTTCCCCACTGGGCATGAAAACCAAAACATAATAAAAATGCCTTGACCCTCTTTTGTTTCTTTTCCTCCTGCAGCCTACGTTCCAGATTCCCTCACGACGACATCGGGACCAACCCGGGCTTTGTCCTCAGCCCCATCATCGCCCAGCGGGAGAGCGGACCGGACAATAACTGCTCTGTCAAAGTTTCCATTGAAATCCCTGAATCTCAGCAGCCTGTGACTTTCACCTGTGATGGTAAGCATCTGACAAGTGACTGAAAAACCCCATCAAAAAGTATTATTTTTATTTTATTTTACAGATTTTTGAAAATGGGAGGTAGGAGTTGTGCCGTTCGCCCTTACAGCAGAATATTGAGATGCAGCATGGGATATATGCCAATTTTTACGTAATGGACTTTCTTAAAGAAACAAAACAGATTTTTTTTTCTCTTACATTTTATAGGGACAATATTTTTAAAAATCAGCTGTTTTGAGCTTTACATAACCTCGCGTTATAATATTATTCCCTCATCAAAAACATACCCGGAGTGTCGCCTTGATTATTTCATGCATGTTTGAGAAATCCTCTAATCTCCCGTGGAAACCATTCAGCTGTGCAAAACGCCTGATTGCACCTAGCCCCGCCTCCTCGTTCCTGCAGGTTCCGACCCTCTGCCCGACTTCTCAGTGAAACGCTGGTCTAAACATTATGAAAGGGTTAAAGGAGGAGCCCTGTTGTGATGACTTCCTGAAGGCGGAGTTTTAGAAAGAGCAGTAGTTTTTAAAGAGACAGAGGCCCAATTTTGAGATGTCATATTAGGAAGTCAAATTTCTCTGAAGTCATATTTGACTCATACAGCATTTTTATAACTGAAGAAAACATAGTTACTTGATTGTGCTATAAAATAGCACTGTGTCTGGAAAATACTTAAAACTTTCCCTTAAAAGGTAAAAATATCTGACCGTGAGGTAATTAAAGCAAACATTTACTTTAAAAAAATTATCAATACAGCCTACCTATTATATCAAATGTTTATCAATTATCAATCTATGCAATATTGATACCACAAAGAACTGCTTGAACTGATAGATGTTTGACAATTATTGAAGTACCATGCATTTAGATACTTGATTTAAGTAATATATATGGTGTAGGTTTGGGTCATATGGACTAACGTTTTTTTTAACATTAAGCACTGTTTGGGCGATCTCTTGTAATTCATGTTCGTCAATTTGTTCACAAATTGTGAGGCAGAAGAGAAATCCAAAATTGATTTTTCTTTTTTTTTTTTTTTAAATCTTACAAATGCGAATCTGGAAAGCATGACATGCGTAGTTAGTCAGCCCTGCTCTGATAACCCTCTGCTCTGACACCTCAACATATCCTGTGGCCCCGTACTGGAGGGCCAGTGGATAGAGGCCCTCCAGTGAGTGGAGTTCCGATTTTTATCTTAAAAGACCTCCAGGACTGAAAACGGTGTATCCTGTTCCTTCACATGGATGCCCATCTGCTGCTTGCCCTTGTAACGTGTCAAATTGTATAAAAATTAAAAGACGCAGGATGTTGACTAGTACATCTTTATATACATCTCATAAATTTTTGCATCTTATAACACTGCAAAAAGTTGCGGTTGATACACAATTTATTGACCCTTTCCTCATTACAAGGTTTACTGGAAAAGGATAAGTTTGGTTTGAATCCTTGTCTGTTTGTCGAGCCATTTACCATATCACAGTGAAATCCACTAAATGAAAGAATGAGTTGTCTCAAAGTCCATCACTTTCTGAACATCGTGACACCAGTTACAGATAGATCTGCATCTCTTAGACTGTTTATTGCTTAGGTTTCTCCTTGTGTTCTTCCACTTGTTTTGCAGAAAACATGCAAGTAGGGGTGATTTAAGAAATAAAGAAATTTCCCACCTTCTGCATCCCTAGCATTAAAAAGTTTTCAGACATTCAGCACCCGAATAAGCCAGTTCAACAGCTATAACTCAGGAACAGTATTGACTACATTCCTCAGTTAACACCTGAATCATAGCTTCCAGGATTCCAGTCATCTCTCTGGGTTTACCTCTCTTTCCTCCTTTTAATATCATTGCCTCAGTCACTTTCAAGGCAAATTTCCCTCTTTCCTGTCATGATATCCATTTCCTGACTTCCCTGTTTTTTGGGACGGGTTTTTTTGTCAGCAGTGTGTTGACCCACATAGTTGATGTTTGGATTCCTTTGATAGGGTAAAAAAATCTTTTTTAGAAACAATGGGCTTCAGTTCTTTCTTTATTGGAAAGAGCCTGAACGTTATCCAACAAAGGTCGTTGATTCTCTCACAATGGCCGACCTTTTTCTTACTGTTTTGTATTTCTCGTTTCACCGTCTTTTTAGCTACTGCAACTGTTTCCTTCTTCTTGAAATTGTAGGAATATTTCAAAACGGCTGTCGGTCTCTCTCGTTTTTCTAAATATAAACAGTCGTTGATGCTTATTCACACTAAGATAATAGGTTACTGATTAAGAACAAATTAGGTCTGGTAATTAAAGATCTTTGGGGGGTTGGGGGGGTGGTTGCTGTTTTTTTTTTTAAAGAAGTCTGACACAAAAGATTGGGGGAAAATCTTGGGCTGGAAAATAAAACTGCTGCCTTCTGAGGATTCTTTGCATATTGTGGCTACAGTGTAAAGAAGAAAGAAGAAAGCATGGCAATAAAACGGAAGAAGAATGTAGAGCGAGGAGAAGTTGGGAAATTTGGGAGACATGAGTTTCTGACAGTAAAGCTAAGGAAAGATTTCTGGGAAGTTTTGTGAAGCTGCTCATAAAAACAATTGACTGCATGAAGTGAATTCATAGAGAAGACAAAACAATGTTTGAAATAAGTCACAATTATCATGGTTTCCTCTAGGTTCTTGAGATAAAAACAGGAAAGATCGACTGGTAATACGTTCAGGAAACGTCTTTGGACTATAAAACAAAGCTTGATGTAAAAAAAAAAAAAAGGAATTCATTTCAAAATTTGGAGTTTTGTCTTATATGTAGTATTTAAATGCTTTATGTATTATTATAAAAAAGACTTTATGTAGTGATTCATCATTTGATTAAAATGCGATATGAGGCTCTATATTTGTATATACTCGCAAATTAGGGGCGATCTTAGTAGAAGGCATGTTTTATTCATAATTCAGAATCATGGTACTGAATTATGAATAAAACATGTTGAAATTTTTTTTGGGGAAAAAATCATTTTACTAACTCATTCTACTTTAAGTAATAGATTATGAAGTACCACTACTCTTTCTTGAGTGAGATTTCTATATAGTTTACCCAGGGCGAGTGACTTTAAAAAAAAACATGTTTTAACTAAAATACATGAAACATAGAGACAAACCTGCAGTTCATGTTAAAGTGAGACTTCTTGTGCGTATGTACTCGCATACAACTTTGTGGTACTCTTAAGTTAGTGGTCCGCAGCACAAGTTGTGAAATTGCTCTTGTATGAAACATAAGTAACTGAGAAACCAAGCTTCTTTCTGTCGTGATTTTACTCGGACTCTCTGTAGACTGAAATGAAGCTTAAATCACATCTTATATGAAATATTGCGAACCTCTGTTTTCCTTACTTCAAGAGTGACTCGTCTCCCAATCAGGAATCTTACCTGAAATATATACCTGATGTATATATTTGAAACTCTTGTATTTTTTGTATATATTTGCTGCCGGTTGTTGTGGTCCTTCGGCTCAGGTCTGCCTCCATCTGTCTGAACGTGCAGGAGCTGCTCCGGAAGCAGAAATCTTTGTTTGCTTTGTGTCACAGTGTAATTACAGCCATCCCTTTTCACGTCTTTACAATGTTTGCCTTGTAAATTGACAAAGTGCAGAGTGACTTCTTTCTTCACTCGCCCTCTCATTAGCTGCCTCATGAAACTGGATCTGAACTCCGTCAAGACATTCATTTCATTGGTTATTAAACAGCTACTGTGGTTGATTTATTCCACATCCTGCTTAGTCCTGATTTAGCCAGTGTATGTTTTTTTGTTGTTGTTTTTCATTTATGTTAAAATGTTCATTCCTTTGTGACTCAGCCAGTGCCGTTCCCTGGCTCCCATGTGCGAAAAATTAACACAATGAGAGACAGGAAATTTCTCGCTAAATCACAAAAACACTCCTCTGTGAACTTTAGTGGAGTCAGGCACGGCCTTGCGTTGCAGGAGCGGTGTTGGCAGCACCGTTCCTCTGAAGGGTGGCGTTCTGTTGTTGCTGGAGTCAGAGGTGGTCTCCTCTCCTCGTCGATGCCGATTCCACAGCAGAAATGCTTCCGGGTGCGAGCCACCTCTCTCTTTGCCATGTTTGTGTGTACTGGACATCTGACAAAGTGGATTAGCAGCAGAATAATCTGCAAGCGTGTTGGGTTACACTGCTGCACCCAGGATGGTCGCTGACATCTCATCCCTCCCAGTCAGTGAGATTACAGGCACTCTGGTGAAATGTATGTTTATTACAGAGCCTAGTTGATTTTAATAGAACGTACTTGTCCATATGTAAAAACAACGTTAATTTGTTCAGCCAGTCCATTTAGGAATATATCACCCAATGTAAAATCAATCATAAACTAACAAAAACAATACGATGACTACCTTGGTAAAAAGTAAACCGTCTTACAAATGGTTCAGAAACTGCAATTAGGAATTCTAAATTTAATGTGAAATAATGATGAAGCATGATGTCCCACAGAGCACAAATCATAGAATTAGACTGAATAGATCTGCCCTTTTGGATCCGGCACATTGTCATAGATGCCCAGTCTATAACTTTTTTCAATAACGAGCTGGATACAGATACAAATATCGAATCAGTGCATCGATAGAGATGGTAAGTTTTTTGTTTTTTTTTACCAAAAATTGACAAAAAACAATAAGCTGACTGTTTCATTTTCTCTATTTATTTTTCATTCACTGTTTTACTACTGATTGCACTGATTGAACAAATTAAAGTTGTTTTTACATGTTTGACCAAACCTTTGAAGCCATTGGTGTATTTAAGTGCTGTACTGGTGCTGAGTTATCAGATAAATGTGTAAATCAGTACATTTATCTGTTTAAAAAAAACAAAAAACAGACTTAAAGTATATCTGTTAAGTCAACTCAGCACTGTTTTTCTGCATCGGATCGGTATCAGCTGATACCAAACCTCAGGTATTGATATGGGAAGGGAAAAAAGTGGATCGGTGCATTCCTAAAACATGATTGTACCTTTTTGCTGGCGTAACCAGAGCTTCTTGAAATCCTCCAAAAAAATCATTTTGGTCTGTATTAAACAAGCTTCAACAAACATACATACTGCTATATCCGCCAATCTTAAAATTAATGGGTGATATTTATTAAGGTTCAAACTGTTCTTTGCAGTATTGATGTTGGATACAATGATGTTGAGATATCCGTATGTTGCCCCCGTCCCGCTCTCTTTATCTGAATTCCTGTTTTCCCTTTGAATTCCTGTTTTCTCTGCAGTGAGTTCTCCAGTGGAGCTGCTGATCAGTCAGACTCTCTGCTGGGTTCACGATGACCTGGATCAGGTGGACTTCTCCAGCTATTTGCTCAAAGTGTGCGGTCGGGAGGAAGTGCTGCAAAAGTGAGTGTTTCCGAAACCGTAATGCGTCCGGCAGCCCAAGAAAGCTCTCCTCTACCATGGAGATTTATGGGACTTTTATTTGTTTTTCTTATGTCCTCCTCTCTCTTTTCCGTCTTTCTCTTACTGTGTCACTCTTATCTCTGGATCCCCCACGTCCTACGCAAATGATGTTTTTATATTTCTTCTTTTAACCTCCTCCAATGCTTATACTCTGAGATTCATGGGAACTGCTGCTCTCCTTAGCAGCACTTACAGACCACAGTCCACTGAACTGTGTTCATAGTCGAATGCTACAAACATTACATTAGTACTTTTAGCAACAATTACCACAAAACCTTAAAGAAGACTTACAAATAAGACGTTTCAAGTTTCTTCAGCCATTTTCAGCTATTTAGTTATCATTATTTAAATGACAATCATTGTAACACCAACTCTCTCATCACTGTTTTGGTCTGCGCTTTAAATAGGCATCTATGTAAATAATGTAGTGAGTAGGAGTGCAGTCTAGCTTATGAGATGAGGCAATATATGATGCTCGGTTCATGGAGGTGAGACAAGAGGAGAGTTTAACTACATTTGTTGGTAAAGCATGGATTGCATTTTATGGTTGTCAATAAAGGAGTTGAGATTTCTCTATAGGAATCTGTTCTCAGTGTATAATGGTGCTTCTCAAACTGTTTCCAACACTTATCTCCTCAGTACAGTCTTGACAGACGTTTTAAAACCGTAGTAAAGCAGAACCTTGGACTTTGTCAGGTGGTTGTTGCCATTAAAAACCATCATTAAAAAAATCCTTTCTGTTGGAAATGCAACTTGGTTTATGGACAGGGTCCATGTTTCCTCTGAAGTTGCTCATTTTCAAATGTGGGAATATTAAGCAGAAGCTCCCTAAGAGTTAATATTCAAAGTAGGAAAGATTGAGGTTTCTCACCTCCAAATCCAAAATGTCCATCTTGCATGTAAAACTTAGTCCGGTGACCTGCACCTTAGGTTTCTGACACAAACACGCAGTACTGTACAGTCTCTTTTTGATGTACGTGTGTTTGAAAGTGCACAGTGAAAAGCAACCAGAAACATCATTAATCTAAGCTTTTTAGTTAAATCAGGTAGTCTGGTCATGTATCAGATCAACCAACAAATCCATCTAGTTTTCAAACTGGGAGCAGGAAAACACTTGGAAGTTGTGTTTAATGTGGTTTCTGGGTCAGAATTTCTGATTTCTTTTACATCACATAAGTCATGTGATTAACAACCAGATGTTACTACTGGCATAAAATGGTGAAGAAGACAGGAATTGTCTTCTTCACCATTTTATGCCAGTTGGAGAAGCTGTTGGGGAAGCTGTTGGAGAAGGATTACATGGCACATTTTTTAGCAACTTATCACATGAACAAACTTATTCATTTGTGATTTTAGTTATATTTCTTACTAATGGAAACACTGCAATTTGTTTGTTTTACATTAGTGGAACTTAGTCAGTTTTCTGCACATTTGTAATGGAAACCCAACAGGGCTACTTAGAGTGTACCCAGGACATGCTTCATTTCTTAACTTTTTGAAAGTAAAGTTCAAAGGGAAACTAGGCTCTGGTTCAGATTATTTTTTACCTTGAAGGTGCAATTTAATTAATGTCCATAATAGTAAAATCTAATATTGAAGTTTTTCTACAGTTTAATCAAATGACGTCACAGTGGAGACAAGCCAAGCTAACGTAGCTGACTCTGTTGTTCTTCTTGTTAGTCACCCATATTTTTTCGGTCCATATTGTTACTTTCGATCTGTAGGACTGTGATGTCTCTAACTCTGGGTCTCTGCCACCCTGTGCCACAGTAAACACAGCCTGGGCAGCCATGAGTACATCCAGAACTGCCGGAAGTGGGAGAACGAGATCACCTTACAGCTGCTCTCTCACTCAACCATGAGGAGGGACCTGGCGCGAAGCGTAAGTTACTCTTCACAAGTTAAATGAGAAGGTTTCAAACTCGTCCCACTGATAAACTACCAATATACATTTTGGTGAGATTACAACCCTAATTATCTGTGATTTAATATTTATTTTCTCTCACTGTAGGCAGAAGATGACGGTTCTCAACTCAACCTTGACAAACATCTGAGCCATGTTGATAGGCCTTTTAAGGAGAACGTCACCCGGTAAGAGTCACTCGTTGGTCGGGAAGTAAATGTGTAAAGCTGGTTAAAGTTAATCACCTCTGTCTTTTTACAGACAAGGTCTTGCTGACTATTTGGAGGGATACCACAATCAGGTCAACATCTGCTTAGAAAATGAGGTACATGCCGTCCCTGTTTGAGTCTGAAGGGAGAGGTGGGAAATCCAAACCTGTTTTTTCCCACAAAACATTATGAAACAATAATAATAATAATCAATTTAATTTATAATGTACTTTTCATTAATAAAAATCTAAAAGTGCTACATGGTGCAGCTAAAAACAGATAAAATCAACAATCAAAACAATAATAAAAAAAGACTGGCTTGAAAACTTTTCTTTTTAGACAAGTCAACTCCACTTTTAAATGACTTTTTTTTATTATTGTTTTAAAATCTTAAAATTTTAAAATTATTGTTTTGAAATCGGACAATAATTGCGGGGCTCTCAAATAGCCGGGAGAGAGTTCCATAGACGAGGAGCAGTCACAGCAAATGCTCCTCGTCAAGATTTTTCTTACTTATTGAATTCAGATCTAAAGCACTTTATTTATGCCAAAGGGAAACTAAATATTGTGGCAACTAAGATCATCCTGGTGAAAGCTGAGCAGAGTAGGGGGTATCATTTGTAGTTTGAACGTCCTCCTTCGCTCTCTGCTCTTTGAATTCTGTTCTGTGTTAGTTTAGATATTATTTTGGCTTTCTAGATGCTAATCAGCTTCTCCCAGTTGTAAAAACATCACCTTTATGCCACGGTTACGCATTATAACTAAAAATTAAAAACAAAAGAGCAAAAATCCTTCCAGTGGTATAACATCTAAAACCAGAGAGAAAAATGGATATCCATAATATTCATTTTTAGAATTTTAGATTGTATAAAAACACCAGGAAAAGAAGAAGTGAAGTGGTTAGAACATATATTCTATCAAATGAACCAGAATAAATCCTGTTGTTTTTTTTTTCTCCAAACCTGCTTACTTTAAAGCTCATTTTGAATCAGACCAGGAAAGAAATTCAGACCTATGTTTTTTGGGTTTTTTTGCTCCATCTTTTGTGCCCAGACCACCCAGTACAAGACCGTGGAGCGGGTGGTGCAGACCGTGAAGAACCTGTGCTGCGGCCTGGACGAGGTGGAGACGCAGTCCGTCACAGAAGCCATCAAGAGACTCCGCCACTCTGTCAATCTAGCCAGGACGCGCTCGCCCAAGGTGGGCTCCCCGTCGGCACATGCGCCAACACATTTGGTGGTTGGTTGGTGTTGAGATGAGATCATGTCATTTTCTAAGACCAGCATGCATTGCTTTCTAGTTGGGGTCAACATCACCTGGTCAGTCATCAACTAGTAAGTTATATGCATACATACAGCCACACATAACCTTCATCTGCCTGTCAGTCACAATCGTTCGCTCCAGTGAAAATAAACATACTTAACCTTGCACAAACAAAATCATACTTTTTGAGTCTTATTTATTTTTGTTACATTACAATATCAACATTAATTTCATCATGTTTTCACATATTTTATCTCATGCTTTGATTTATTAAAACTCCTCAACACTTAATAATCAGCCCAAGAAAAAAAAAAGACTAAATACTTTTGCAAGGCCCATCATCTTTTACGATTTTATCCACATGTGATTAAATTCTCGCACTGACCCAATCCCTGCCCCCGTCAACAGGTGGCTCCAGTCCTGTGGAGGAGAGCATGGCCTTACTAACAAAGGCCATCTATGACCTGGTCAAACTTTACCTGCGCTCCTTCTGCCCGCCGTCGCCGTCCTTCAGCTTGTCCGCCTCGGCCCAGTCTGCGGACAGTGGTGGGGCCGGAGAGGGGAGGGGCAGCAAAGAAGCTTCTGGCACCACAGACCACCTTCAGTTTACTCTGTTCGCGCTGCATGGCATCCCAGGACACTGGGTCACCAGGTAAAACACACAGCAGCAACACTGAACAGAATCAATGCACACATAAATGCTGAAGCTCAGAAAAACTGAATAAAACAAGAAAGGTCCTGCCACCAGTTTGGCAGTATTTCAGATACCTAAAACAAAAACAATTTAATCGATAATTATCAATGCAACGCTTATAACATGATTTATTTTTTAATCATATCGTCCAGCCCTGCCACAAAAGAAGAAATGAGCAGTAAACGACTGAAGTTTCTGTGAAATATTTAGGTTTGTAAATGATTTAGTTCGTGAGCATTTGGTAAAAAGCTCCATGTTTTGTTACGGCGAATCCTATAAAATTACAGCCTGTTCTGTCGAGCCGTACCTTCACAGCAGCAGCATACCTGGATCTCTTTAACTCAACAGACAGATCTGGTGTTGCTCCTTGTGACTTATTTTTCCATGCTAGTGTCTCGTTTCACACCAGACCTGAGCTGTTGTGTGTGTGTGTGTGTGTGTGTGTGTGTGTGTGTGTGTGTGTGTGTGTGTGTGTGTGTGTGTGTGTGTGTGTGTGGCAGATCTGATCCAAACTTTCCATTCACAGCTCTGTTTGACAGCAGTGACTGGGATCAGTGACAAGGATCCTGCTTCGGTAAAAAAAACAAAACAAGATTTCTTCCCCTTTATTTGTAAAAAACTCAGTTGAGACTTCTTAGACAACTTAATATTAAATAACAGAAATTGTTGGTGCAGTAACTATTTTAGTGGAATCACTTTAAAGAAATGGCATAGTTTTTTTTTTAACTATTTAATCTTTTTCTGCTGTCATTTCTGTCATCTTCTTCCCTAATGGTTCAGTTGTTTTCAATAAAAGACAAACCGCTACAACTCCAGGGTGCAGCAGCCTCTTACAACAACTACTTTAAGGCAGGAAGCAAATATGGCCGCAGTGACATTCTAAAAATGCTCTTTTCAAGCCGGAGAGGGACACCAACTCTCTCCTCTCCCCGCGCGGCTGAGCAGCAGCAGCAGCTCGTATCTGTTGTGGCGCTACTCTAACGGTGCCTCACTGAGGTTGAAGTGTTTAGCATTGTTGTGGCTCGTGTGTCATCCATCTGTTCACCGCGCCACATTGCCAGCTTACGAGTAGCGAGGGAGCTGCCAGCGCAGATGGCACGGAGCAGCAGAGCAAGCTTGTTGCGGCGTAAACGTGCATCTGATTTCCTCCGGCGTTTTTTTTTTCTCTCCCCTCCACGGTCTCATGTGGGGATCTGTCACTAATTACAGCGAGTTTATTTTTGGGCTCGTGGAAACCAGAATTCTTCATACTGGATGTTATTGCCTCGCATCTGGAAATATTAATATGTTCTGTTAGTTAAGACAGTGCAGAGTTAAAGTTACAGTACCGGCTGTTTAATTTGAAGCGTATACAGATAGAAGCACTTACTGCCTGTTTATCCTCATGGGATTAATCAGGCCACATCTCACACAGCTGTGGCCGTGACTGGTGCCGGGAAACACTTCGCTTTGCTTTAATGATGATTATTCAAACCGTTCCTAATAAATAACATAAATAAAGATTTGGATTAGAGGTGCTAGGCCTGTCGTATTGGGCGATAAATCAATTAATTGCTTGATAAATTAAAACGAGTGTGATAATTCCATTTGCATTCTTGAGTCTCTGTCTTTACCAGAGACTGAAACAAAAGGCTTCAGTCAGGTTCATCAATCTGACTGAAGCCTTTCAGTCAGATTGATGAGGTCGTTTATCGTATTGTTTATCCTTTATCGTGAAAAGTTTCTTATTGTGATAGTAATTTTGATTTATCATTGTCATGATAAATTCCACTAAATGATATGTAAAACCCCCGAAGCAGCTCGTACAATTGAAACTAATAGTTATACTGTCTTCTCCACTATTTGTTCAATGGAAGCATCTATAAATATCAATACATTTGAAACTTTGATTAAATGCAGTTTTGATATTCAGTTTAAGATATAAATTACATTTTATGTGACTGCTGAAAAAGTGTATTCAAAAGCAGTTTTTGTTTTTGTTCGACATAATTGCTGTGGCACATTGTCGCAGTCATACAGTAAAATACAGTAAAAAGAAGTCATTATTTCTTTTACAACAAAATATCGAGGTATACATAACAGAGAGGTTATGTATACCTCGATAGTTATGTACTTATATGGAAATGTAAACCAGTATGTGTCCATACTGGGTATGTAGTTATTTTACATATTAATTCTTGTGTGCATTACGTTAAAGTAGATGTATTGATTGGTATACATTTATTTACAAAAGATTTTAATATATGTATATGTTTACATGTATGAATGCAAAGATTCATCCTAGTGTTAATGTCTGGAATGAATCAATCAAATCCCATATTTATTTAAGACTGTGTTAACACTGTGGGTTGTACGCTGCTTACTTAGAAGAAAAACAACAGATAAAGGTTCTTCATGAGAAAGTCGAAGCAGTTTTTGTCCGTTTGGTCTCTGAGAAATTGTCCAAATGTTAAGAAAAGCGGTATCTCCACAGAATCAATTTCTTTAAAAAAAAAAAAACAGCATGTTGTTGTTCAACTTATAATCTGAATCTTCTCTTTCTTCAAATGTGTCATCTTCCCTAATGGTGTAGAGAATCGACATATTCAACCACAGGGGAGTTTTGCTGGTTAAAATTAGTCTGATTAAACCACTCTGGTCTAAGTGGGCAGGTACAATATCTCTCCAAGTTCCCTTTGAGCATCGCACTCTGTTAAAAGGTTTCTAAGCTTCACTTTGAAAATGTTGCCCTGAAGGAGATCTTTCTAGGCCTTTTTATCCCAGCAACCTGCCCACAGCTGCTGTCATCAATGAGACAAAGCATCTTTCTATCAAAACCTTTTAGTTGATTCTACATGGAGGTTAGTCATAGATGGAATATTTCACACCAGCATCGTTTGTTGTCTCGTTCCAGCTATGAGAAGTACTTCCTGATGTGCTCCCTCACCCACAATGGGAAGAACCTGTTCAAGCCGGTCCATTCCAAGAGAGTGGGCACATATAAAAGCTTTTTCTACCACGTCAAATGGGACGAACTGTAAGTCCTCGCTCGTATTCCTCAGTTTTCACTGACCTACTGTGTGGCCCTTTTACCTTTTAATGACGCCGCCTTGTCCTTCCTAGGATCATTTTCCCCATCGCCGTAGCTGTGCTCCCTCTGGAGTCCACGCTGAGTCTGAGTCTGTTTGGGGTCCTGAACCAGAACGCCAGCGGCTCGCCAGATTCCAACAAACAGCGGAAAGCCCCAGAGTTTTTAGGCAAAGTCTCTATGCCCCTGTTTGACTTCAGACGGTGAGGAGAAGGAATGATCTCACTCACTTTATGGGGTTTAAATGGAGAATGTATCTGTTCACCACTGAGATTTTTTATTAGCTTATGTTAACTTCTGTGTTTAACAGAGTTCTTGCACGAGACACAAGGTTTTTGTGTCTGTGGACATGTGCTCAAGGAGCTGCTGGCGCTGCCGGTGCTACCGGCAGCCGCAAGAAGGTTCCTGCAGAAAGGATCATATTACAGGTCAGTTTGATGGGATTGCCAGATACAGGCATGTGGGGAAATTATTACAGCCTGAGTGTTTTTCTAATATATCGTTAATGTTTTATATCAGTTTAAACTCTTCTGAGACACTCAAGTAATATAAGTATATGAAGACAATACTTGAAAAAAATGTCAGTAAGGAATAAATTAGGACAGATTTATATTTATTTCCAGTTTAAATGGCTAGAATTACACATAAGGGTATCACAGTGATGAAACATTTGCTGTTTAAGTTTACCAGAGAAAATATAGACAAACTCCTGAACCTCTGGAAGTACGTTGTTGAACAGATTAATCTAAAGGTCTTAAATTTAGTTCATAATGGTCTTAAAAAGTCTTAAATTTGAGTTGGTGGAACCAGTAGAGAGCCTGAGTTTGGCATAAATCAAATACAGTGACTAAAAACCACCTCATATCAAATGTAATGCATGGGGGTGGAAATGTCATCTACAGTAACGCTTATCAGAAGATGTTTGCGAAAATTGTGGGCCAAATTGTAAAAATGAGAGCTGAAGCAGAATTGGACCTTGAAACATGGCAATCATTCAAAACCAGTAAATCCAGCAAGGATCCTTTTGTTTTTATATTCAGTTGGTTTCCACTGAGAGCATAAACTGATCCCAGTTCTGGTCTTGTCTCTGCCACAAGGTGGACTTCCCCAAATCAGGGGTGGATGTTTTATATGTCGGACCAAAGGAGGCCCCGAGCCCCGAGCCCCACACACTGGAAGAGCTGGACCCAGACCTGAAGCGGAAGCTGGAGAAGATCTGCAGCCGAGCCTCAAATTTTGGGTAAAAGAATCTTTAAGGTTTTTTTTTTCTATGTGAAAATGGAAGAGAACAGTTTCAGCAAATTCATGTACCAGTGCAAGAGTTTGTAAGCAAAGCTGATCTGCCTGAATAATGTCACATAAAATCACTGATATTATTTTTGCCTCGGGATGTTGTGAACATGTGAGGCCTAAAGATACTATTAAAGGGGCAATATAATTTAAAATCAAGGGTTTGTTTTATATCATGTTATAATGTTATTCCCTCACCTAAAACATGCCTCCAGCGTTGCCTTGACTCTTTCATGTATGTTTGAGAAATCCTTTAATCTCCTTTAATCTCCATGGTAACCACTCAGCTGTGCAGCACTGCCTTGAGGGCTCAGCTGCTCCTTGGAGATGCAGTTTTCAAGCTACCGCCTCACAGAGCAGCCGTCTCCCACTCAGCTCCTCCAGACTAGCCAGCACCAATTGGCAAACAACTGGTGGAAGTGAGCATCAGATAAGCTGCTGCTCAGCTTGTGATGACTTTCTGAAGGTGGAGTTTCAAAAAGAGCAGGAATTTTTTAAAGTCACAGAGGCTTAATTTCAAGGCGTTATATTACACAGATTTCTTTGAAGTCACAATTGATAAATGAAACATTTTTACAACAACTGAAGGTAACAGTATTATGTAATTTCGAGATGGTCTACAAAATACATAATACTGCCACTTTAAATTATGTCTGGCATTCTCAGAAAGTTTTTCAAACTAAAATAGTCCATCTATTTTTAAATAAAAATCTATTTTGAAATAAAAATAGATGGACTAATTTCAGCTCTGACGTTCTCAAGCCAAATGCTACACATGTACTGAAATAAATACAGATGACTTCTCTTCCGTTTATCTATTTATTTACAAAAGTAATTCAACTTCCAGTTGAAACTAAGAATAATTGAAAGTATAAATATGTTTCACCATTATCTGTTATGCGGTTTGATTTATTTATTTTTTTAAAAATGTGTCTCATGATTTCACCCTTGCCACGTTTTGTTTAAAAGCTAAAATTGTAAATACTGCAACATTTTGAACAGGTTATTTAAACGCGATGTGAATTGTTTCCTCCTGCAGATTAAAGCGCTCCGACCACCAGGTCCTGTGGGACCACCGGCTCCACTGCCGTCAGGACCACCCCAGCAGCCTGCCCAAGGTGCTGGCCAGCGCGCCCAGCTGGGACTGGGCCAGCATGGCTCACATCCACTCCCTGCTGCACCGCTGGCCCTCACTGCCCCTAGTCACTGCACTGGAGTTACTGGACTCAAAGTACGCACTATAAAACACATTCCTACAAGGTTTTTATTTTTATTTTTGTAGAACAATAAAGTGTTCTATGAAAATACAGTTGCATTTCTATTCAAATGTGCAAAAATCTTTATCTAGATTCTACTAATGTTGGAAAATTGTGGCATTTCTAATAAATTGAAATCACATGAATAAGTTTGTTTACATAAATCATTAAAAATTGTGGCAGTGACAGACGTAGACGGTTACATGAGATTTTTTTTTTTCATCATCAATCAGCCAATCAATGAAGATGTTGGTGTCTTATTCAGGCGTTGGAGCAACAAGTCCCGCCTCCTTCTGAGCAGCTACATAGGCGGCGTTTTGGGGAATTTGTAGTCGGCAATTTTACAGAAGAGTTGCGGATTCAACACTTTGGGATGAGACAACTTTTTATGATCTCTGCAACCAGACGTCTGGTTACACACTGTCTGGAGACAAACACACACACAAAAAAATCATCATCCTCCTGCCATTTCCAATCGTCGTCTTTGTTTTTTTCGCATTTAGTAACATCCGGCATTTTATCATGAGATTCCTGCGATGTGAGAAAAGTGTTTTGATACGGCAGAAAAAAGCACCTTATCTTAGCGCAATAATATTTTCAGAAAAACTTGACTTTTTTCAAAATTGTCATGTTTCCATTGCGCAAATTTATTTTTTGAATTTCTATTTGCGCCGTTTTTATGGTTAATGGAAACCCTGCTCATGATTCTGCTTTCCTGGATGCAGTCAAGTTTTAATCTCTGTAGCAAACTGAAACCGTTAAAATGTGTTGCGTCTTTATGTAGGTTTGCAGATACCGAAGTGAGAAGTGTGGCTGTAAGCTGGATTGAGAAGAGCAGTGACGACGAACTCGCCGACTACCTGCCACAGCTGGTTCAGGTACAGCTTATAAAACATGCTGTACTCTACGTACGGTAGAGTGACTTATGTTTTTTAAATGATTTTCTAAAGTTTTCATGCACAAATTTTAAATTCCTCTCTTTTAGGCAATAAAGTTTGAGTGTCACCTGAACAACGCCCTGGTCCTGTTCCTGCTATCTAGAGCACAAGGAAACATCAACATCACCCACTACTTGTACTGGTGAGTCTGCAGAAACACCGAGTTACGCCGAGGTCTCATAGAGTATTCAAAATCTGTGCTAAAGTAAGAGTAGCAATACTTCAACATATTTTTACTCCGGTAAGATTAAAAAGCAGCCGTCCAAGAAATAACTAGCTACATTTACTCAGTTTACTTGAGCCGCACTTTTTACTTTTACATGACAAGTTTTATTATGAAGTATTGCTACTCTTACTGGAGTAAAATGTCTGGATCCTCCACTCACTGTGAATAACTTCACTGAATGAAGAGCAGAGATGTTTTAACCAGAAATTCACCACAAACAGACACACACCTGTAGTTTTTGCTTCAGCTTCAGAAGTTTTATGTTGAAAGAATTAGTTTCAAAAAATGTTTTGTAATTATGTTATTGACATTAATTTTCATTTTGATTTCTAAAATGCCAACATTTCCACATAATGTGATGTCATTTTTAAACAACAAATGACTGATGTTTCTGTCAGTACTGGATAAGACTTTTTACCAAATACTTTTTTTTACCCTCACTCCAGCTCTGGTTTAATGAGGTTTACTTTGAAGCCTTTTTTGGTGTTTTTTTCTGAATGCTGGATTCATGTTGATGGCTGCAGGCTACTCAAAGATGCAGTGCAGGACTCCACCTGGGGGCGGCGCTATGAGCAGGTTCTGGGTGCCTTGCTGTGTCTTTGTGGGAGCAAACTGAGGGCAGAGCTGGAAAAGCAGACTCACCTGGCCACTCTGCTGGGAACGGTGGCCGAGAGGGTCAGACAGGCCGGGGGATCCAGCAGACAGGTCAGTTTGACTTTTAGTTTGTTTTCTTATGTTTTTTGTGTGTCTGTGTGTTAAATGGCATCAAGTTATAGGCGATTCCTTTTAGATTTACTCATTGTGTTGCTGTGTGCGTTCAGGTGGCGCTGCAGGAAGGCCTGGAAAACATTCAGAACTTTTTCCAGAGAAGCAGCTGCCGACTTCCCCTGAGCCCGAGTCTGGTAGCTAAGGAGTTAAATGTCAAGGTAGGTTATGAAACTTCTGGCTGTTTCTCCAAAACACATTGACTATCAATGTCAATCTGCTTAGATACTCGGCTTCACTAATTTCATCGTTGATTCACAAACATGTTCTCTTATAACACTTACTGTACACGAGTGAAGAGAGAGCATGAAGAGGCCCTGTAGCATAAAACCGGCATTCACTGAAATCTAAGTCTGTGTTCTTCTTTGCATTGTTTTAAGGCTGTGATGAAAATACTTTATCTCTTTTCTTTAATAATGTTTATCATGTTTATCCTGCAGAAGTCATTAGAAAACATACTTGTGCTTGTTTGCAGGCCTGTTCTTTCTTCAACTCCAACGCAGTTCCCCTTAAGCTGGCACTGGTCAACGCAGATCCATTAGGAGAGGAAATCAATGTTATGTTTAAGGTCCGTTATCCACCTACACACACTCACACTCACACACACACAAACACACCAACAATAGAACGTTATTACCATGCAGTCAGCTCAGCTCACAGCGCCTGGCAAGCTGTTGTTTCAGACACTGCTAGCTCAAAAGCTAGCTGCGATAACCCTACAGCAATAACCATAAACAGTTGTTGTGCTAACGCTAAATCGCTACCACATAACAGTATTTAGTGGAAGCTAACATACCGATGTCAGTTCACCTTATATCCTTTTGAAAAAGTGAAACAGTCGAGTAACAATTTAATTTTGATGTTCTAATCTACATGTTCTGTGATACATTTAAATATAGTATTTAAGTTAATATCTTGTTCTAGTATCTGTCTGTGTTTAATTTTGTTCCTGTGTGTTTCATGCATGAATTAAAGTTATTGGAGGAGCCAATGTGTAAACCACTTAAATATGAGAGCATGAATATAACCGGCCAGCTATTTAATCAAAACGTTTAACACTGATCTCAAACTTTTTTCAACTAAAGGTTTATGAAATAGCCAAGCAAATTTGCTGTTTAGGAAGTTTAAAAAAACAACAACCAACATTTAGGGGAAGCTATGTGCGCAAAACTGTTTCAAAGTTAGCTAAAGCGCTAAAAAAATTTCTTTGATATTAGCTCATTGCCGGAATAGTGAAATGTGCCCACCACCGCAAGTTTCAGAGTGTTTTATTGCAGTTTGGTCTGATAGCTCAACTCACATTGGTCCGTATTTGTGAAGTGGACAAAAAAATAAGGATTTTTTTGTCCACTTTGTCCACTGAACTTTTGTCCAGTTCTGTGAAGGAAAACATAAATGAACAAACAGCTTCATGAACAACAGCAGACAAGTCAAATATAGTTTTGGAGAAATTTGAACTGGTTTAGATTTTAAACACTGCCACTGTCACCTGTCACCAAAGTCCTGCAGTAGTTGAAACAAACTGCTTTCCTGGCTTCTCCATTCACCTCTGCGCCCCCTGGTGGCTTAAATCAAGTCCAACAATGTTATTGTTATCGGAATGTTTTTGACGTCTAGTTTGCTCTGTTCATGCATCAGGTAGGAGAAGACTTGAGGCAGGACATGCTTGCCCTTCAGATGATTCGCATTATGGACCGAATCTGGCTGCAGGAGGGGCTGGACCTCCGCATTGTCAACTTCAAATGCATCTCCACCGGCCGGGATAAAGGTGATGCACGTCAGATTTCAACCAAAGTGCTCACATTTTTAGAGAAAATCACAAACATTGCAATCTTTGAGTTCAACAGCAGCTTTTCTATCGCTCTAATTTGTTTGCACTGCGTTGTTAAAAGATATCTTGTTTTTTTTGTTGTTGTTTTTGTTTGTTTGTTTTAAGGTATGGTGGAGCTTGTGCCTTTCTCTGACACTCTGAGAAAGATTCAGGTAGAATATGGCGTTACCGGATCCTTTAAGGACAAACCTCTGGCCGAATGGCTGCGCAAGTACAACCCTGCTGAGGATGAATATGAGAAGGTACAGACAAATCCTGACAATAACTTTAGTAAGATTAATGAAACTCCTTCTTAAACTCGTTGTTAAAGTGCTGCATGCATTCATTCATTCATTTATGGAAAGGAGTCGTCCAACATTAGAGCTTCTTCACTTTGTTAAAAAGTAGAAAGTGTGAAACTAATGATTATTTTACTAATAGATTTTTCTTCAGATATAAAAATTGCACATTCTGTAGGGTTTTCATTTTACCACTTATTTCATGTAATATTAGAGGGAATTACAAAAAATGTAAATAAATAATTAAATTCCCTGTTTAAACAAGAAAATAAACATTATATTGCCTTAACATGCAATAAACATTAAATCATTTGTAGCAAATTTACAGCTAAAACAATCTACTTCTACCATCAGAATGTGAAAAGCTCAGTTTTTTCTGCTTGATCTAACATATCAATGTTGGATCAATTAATGATTAATGTCAGTAGGGCTGATCGGATGATTAATTTTTTTGACCAACTGATTAATTGGCACCTTCAAAAAGTGCTTAGTATGAGATTTATTTTTTACAAAGGAGATGTGGGAAGAACATATTTAAAGACAAATATGGTTGTTGTTTTTTTATGCTAAATGTAAAATATTCATATTTTAGAGCAGTTTGGACTTAATTAGGGCTTTTCTTTTAATAATAATTGACCTTTTTGAGTCTGTATACCCAGTTAATAATTAGTCGATTGCTAAATTAGTTGTTGATTAATCACGATTGATCCGATTAATCATTTCGACAAACTAAGCTTTAAAACCATAATTTAGTTCCACTTTCTGTGTATGTATTTCTCTTTGGGATAAGGTAATTTACCCATTTTTTTGTGAAAAAGTCGTGGTTAAAACTTTTTCTTTTTTGATATCCAACTTCGTTTTGTTTTGTTTGTTTGTTTGTTTTTTATCTTTGCAGGCATCTGAGAACTTTATCTACTCCTGCGCCGGTTGCTGCGTTGCGACCTACGTCCTCGGCATCTGTGATCGCCACAACGACAACATCATGCTGCGTTCCACCGGTCACATGTTTCACATAGACTTTGGCAAGTTCCTGGGCCACGCCCAGATGTTTGGCAGCTTTAAAAGGTCATTATCAGATAAGTCGCCGTAAATTGTTACTGTTGCCTGTCAGATAAAACAGACTTTGACTCACCATCTGTGATTAAGGGATGTTGACGACTGTCGTGGGTTTGGATTTATTGCCGTGTTATCAGAGTGGATAAAAGGTCATGAACCAGCTGATTTCACTAAGACTGTTTGCGTTTTCGCTCCATATGGTGGTGAGGTCAAAGAGCCAAATGTGTCATCGGTGTTTTTCCAAGAACATCCATAAAATGTGAATGGGAATTCCAAATGATCACATAAATATGAATTTGTTTGGTTTCAAATTAGTTTTCTATTTCTTTTTAAAGGAAAGATTACAATTTTTACAATTTAGATCACCTTTTGGCAACATTTTGATCATTCAATGCACATTTAAAGACTAATAATATAGTTACTATTTTATTTCAAAGTATCATAACCACCTCTGATAATTATGCAGCTATGCACTCAGCAGCTATGTTTCTGGTTTTTAGGTTAGCAAGTTAGAAATGTAGCAGAAGCTGCTGTTGCATGATTAATAGATGTTTCAGGCATGACCTGCTTCTTAACGGCAACATCCACACACTTAGCACTTTCACATGTCTTTTTTCTTATGTCCTCTTTTTATGTTTGTGAAAAAAATCCTCGTCAGCATTTATGATTTAGTGTTTAGACAAAAAAAACTTTCCACACTTTCTTTTATTTTTCAGAAATATAGAGGAGAGGCACAAAGTATGGTACAGACATCAAATTAAAAAAAGTATATTAAGATCAAGCAAATTAAATTGAAACTGGAAAATTCACAAACATAAGGAGGATGTACATATCCAAAGTTTTTTTCAAACCTGCTTAAAATGAATAAATCTAATTAAATACACCAGGTATCGGCTACTTCCACTCATTTTAATGCCTCCCTACAGGGACCGAGCCCCATTTGTTTTGACCTCTGACATGGCGTACGTCATCAACGGAGGGGAGCGTCCCACCAGCCGCTTCCAGCTGTTCGTAGACCTGTGCTGCCAAGCCTACAACCTCATCCGCAAGAACTCCGGACTCTTCCTCCATCTGCTGTCCTTGGTGAGGCGTCGCAAAAGCAGCTATGGCTAACATACTGGGACGTTTCATTACCTAAAGTTCTTCAGCTAAAATTGGGAAAGAATTGAATTGAACACTTAGACTTATGTTAAAATATTCACCCTGACAATGCAAGAATATACCCAGTAACGAATTGTTCAATAGTTTAAAAAATAAATAAATAAATCCCTCTCAGTGTTAGCTCTAGGCTAGCTTTAGGTTAGCGCTGACTTGTCTGTGGCCAAACTCTTTTGTTCTTTCAGTTTTTTCACAAAAGTAGATTTTTTTTTTCTCAAATGCAATGGGGGAATCTATGATGTATTCAGAAGTAAATCCAAAAACTGTGGATTTAGTGAACTCTTCTATCCTCTTAACAGCGGGCATTGATGAACAAAATTAGCTGGTTGTGCACAGGAAACAATACTGTGGCTTAAATTCAAAACATATTAAAGATTTTGCCAAATCTTAAATATGCCAAATCTTATCTAAAGTTCTAAATCTTACCTAAAGTATCTAAAGTTCTGGATGTTGAGGAGTAGCAGCAAACTTCTTTTTATTTCTTTTCTTTTTTTTTTCCATTAATGCTTCCTTCTCTTGGCCTACTTTTCGAAGCGCCTGCTGAAATTCCTTTTGCACCTGCAGGTGTCACAGTAACACATACAACCCAGCAGCCATTGTTTTTTAATATAAACTATCATATCAGTGTTTAACTTTTGTCCTGGAAATGTCCATCAGTGGATGAGTTGTACGTTTTTGTAGCCACACGTTTGGTGTTTTCGTCTCTTTACACGACTTGTGTTTGCTGCAGATGATGTCATCGGGGCTGCCGGTTCTGACGGGCTCTCAGGACCTGAAATACGTGTTTGACGCCCTGCAGCCTCACAACACCGACGCCGAGGCCACCATCTTCTTTACGAGGTAGTCACGGTAACCTGCTCTCGGGTGCAGAACGAATCTTGAAATAAAATAAATACTTTACAGCATAAAATGTTCATACTTTGAAGTAGTATTATGTGGAAAGTGTCGGTCAAAAAGAATTATTTCAGTCTGCTATAATGTCAGATGCCACCAGGTGGCACAACAGAGATTTGAGAGAGACTGATGAGCCTGTCACAACATAACGATTCAACAATTAATCAAAAAATGATCAAATGAGGTAGGGGTTAATATTTCTTGAAGGACAGTTTTAGTTACAAAGACTTCATAATCTATTTTATTTATGATTTCTGTTGTATTTATTGTTTCTCATTGTTTTATTTTGGATATTTAAAATATCTTCCAGTTCCAGTGTTAGGTTGGTCTTTGAGAGGATGAATTTGCATTATTATGTCATTCTCATTACATTAACTTGTACTAATATACAAGTATTCATGTAAGTAAAGCCTGGTGGCCTGCCAGGCTTATAACACTAAGCCCCAGAGACTGAGTAGCATCTGTTTCAACAGAAAACATTCAACACATATCGGTCTAAAACTACATCTTGGTCGAAAACATATTTTAGTGTTAATTTTAGTTATTTTTAAGAGCTTTTGTGTCAGTTTCCCCCTCATTCTTAAATCTCTTTGGCTTCCTCCGCCTTCTCTCCTCCCCGCCGCAGACTGATCGAGTCCAGCCTGGGAAGCATAGCCACCAAATTCAACTTCTTCATCCACAACCTCGCCCAGCTACGATTCTCCGGCCTTCCTGCCAACGACGAGCCCATCCTGTCCTTCTCGCCCAAGACATACACCATGAAGCAGGACGGACGCATCGTCCACGCCACCATCTTCTCCTTCCAGAAGAGATACAACCCGGACAAGCACTACGTGAGCCCAAGCGACGCCGCTCCATGCCGTCTTTGCTCCGTGTCGTATGGTGACTGTCTTAAAGCCGCTGTGTGTTTCCGTCCTGTCTGGGCAGACCTATGTGGTGAGGATCATGAGAGAAGGCCAGAATGAGGCTCAGTTCGTCTTCCGCACGTTCGACGAGTTTCAGGAGCTCCACAACAAACTGAGCATCGTGTTCCCACTCTGGAAGCTGCCTGGGTAACCTTTCACCCTCGCTGGTCCCTTTGAGGCACCACACGTTCATTCAGTTTAGCTTCCAGACAGAAAACTGTGATGTTGTGACTTTGTTTTAAGTCAGACGATCAATTCGATTAGATTGTTAGTTTATATCAACTGTCACAGACCTCAAATAGGCCAAAATCTTCAGCTGAGTCCATCAATGCCATTTAACCAATGTTTCAGTAGCTGTTATCCATAGTCCCGGCTCTAAATTGTTTTTTCCTAAACTTTTCTAAACTCTCATACGAATTTTGATTCATCGTTGACTTGATGAATTTCACTTAATGATGTTGGGAGGCGAAAAAACCCTCATAGTATCGGATCTTTTTTAACCCATACAAGCTAGGCGCAGAAAGAAAAAAACAAGGCAGAAAAGCAGCTAGAAAAGCACAAAGCTGCTCCCAAGAGCCACAAACAAACACTAAAGATGTTGTTGCTGTGCTTGATTGTAAAACAGCCGAATCTTCCACTTTGGTCTTAAATTTCAGTCAAGGTGGCATTAAAAACGCCTTAAAAAGTCTTAAATTTGACTTGTCAGAACTTGTTTTGCTGTAACCCCTCAGTTGTATGTAACTCTATATTAGTTTATACCTTAAAGAGGCCTTTCTGTTTATAAGATTAATTCAATCTAGCAGAATTAACCATCAGAATTTAATGATTTTTATTTTTATTCTGTAGTTTTCCAAACAAGATGGTTCTTGGTCGCACCCACATTAAGGAGGTGGCAGCCAAGAGGAAGCTGGAGCTCAACAGTTATGTCCACAACCTGATGAGAAGCTCCACAGAGGTTGCCCAGGTGCTGACATGGACAGCCTCACTTTCAGTCACCCTCACTATCAAGATTTAAACTTTCTGAATGATCCATTTCTGTTTTTCTTTTTCATATGTAGTGTGACCTGATCTACACTTTCTTCCATCCATTTGCTCGGGATGAGAAAACGGAGGGCTTAGACACCACACCTAATCCACCTGGTAAAAACCTGCCACACCTTCCTCACATGTCTGGAATTCCACAGATGTTTTCACCCGGTTTCACTTTCCATACGACGCTTTGTTCTTCGTCATTAGTCTGTCTACTTTGAAAATCAATCATCTTCCAAGAATGTTCTTCTTTCCTGCTGCATCTGGTGTGAGAAAAACCCAAAGTTGAGGTGTCTGTGTAACACTGGCAGTAATATTTCTGAGTTTGATGTGTGGTGTTTTACCGTCTCAGAGCCTCTGCTGAGTCCAACCTCTGGTCGGGTGGAAGGAGAAGTGAAGCTTTCCATCTCATACAGAAACAGCACTCTGTTCATCATGGTCATGCACATCCGAGACCTGGTAAATAGAAACTTTGAAAAACACATGCTGAGAATCCAGTCCAGGTGTATGTCTGTTTTTTTTTAATGTAGTTCATGGGTAAGTGTTGCAGGGGTGGGGGGAGGAGCAGCACTATGTAAAATTTTCACTTCATAGGTTTTAAATTTAATTCACAATGGTTTTAAAATGGTCTTAAAAATACTTAATACTTAATACTTATTTGAGTTTGTGCGATCTGCAGAAACACTGCTAACATCTCCCCACTAAGAAAACATTTATCAGTGGGACTGTATGTAAACATCTGACCTGAACTGTATTGTCCTCCCTATTTTTTGTAGGTTTCTGAAGACGGAACGGATCCAAACCCGTACGTTAAAACCTACCTGCTTCCTGATCCTCACAAGACTTCAAAACGCAAGACGAAGATCTCCAGGAAAACCAGGAACCCCACCTTCAACGAGATGGTGAGGAAACACACCGCAGTAGCTGTGTTTTCATTACAAATGTGCACAAAACTTTGTCAATATTCCGCTAATGTAAAAAAAAACAACCAAACACAATATTGCAGTGTTTCCACTAAATAAGAAATCAAAATTAATCACAAATAAGCTTATTCAGGACAAAAATAGCTAAAACTCTCATATGGGATATATTCATAAGTCAGACATGGCTCTAGCGCTCATCTATCAACTATCCTTTAATTCTTATTCAGGCATTGGAGCGACAAGCCCCTTTATCTTCTAGTCAGCAATTTTTCAGATTCACCATGCCAAAATTACAGACAGTTTTTTATGAACAGTGAGAACTCTGCTTCTGCACATTTTCTGGGAGAAAAACCCAAAACAATCATCCTCCAACTACTTCCTGTCGTCTTCTTTGGTGTTTCCATCCAGCTGTTAATCACGTGACTTCTGTGATGTGAAAAAAACTGTTTCCGTACCAGTTTAGTGAAATACATCTATTTCAACATGGCTTGAAACAAACCACCTCATCCTCAACACAAAAACTTTTTAATTAGTTTTTTTTTTAATTGCTGCGTTTCCATTAAGTTAATCTATTTTTCGTAATTTCAATTTGTGCAATCCTGTGGTCAATGAAAACGCAGCTACTGACACTTTAAAGAGGCAGCACTATGTAAAATCGACTTTTTTAAATTTTTTATTTTTATCTTTACATCATGTTATAATAATGTAGTTATCAAAAACCTACCTGGAGCGTCACATTGATGTTTTCATGCATGTTTAAGAAATCCTATAATCTCCATAGCAACCATTCAGAGGTGCAAAACGCTTAGGTGGGCCTAGCTCCGCCTTCGAGGACTAAGCTCCTCCTCATTGTCTCTGTTCTAACTTCTGGTCGTCTCTTCTCCCCAGCTGGTGTACAGCAGCTACAGCAAGGAAACCCTCAGCCTGCGGGAGCTGCAGCTGAGCGTGCTCAGCGCCGAGTCGCTGCGCGAGAACTACTTCCTGGGTGGCATTACGCTCAGGCTGAAAGACTTTGACCTCAGCAAAGAGACGGTCAATTGGTACAAACTGACCGCCGTTCCTTACTTCTGACCCCCGCAACCCAGGTCGACTCTGCCTCTTCGGACAACGACGGACGCATTCGGATCATATGGGAAAGGCTGCAGACAGAGGTTTTACTTGAAGCCACTTCAACTCCTTATGTAAAAAAAAAAAAAAAAAAATACAAACTCCAGAACATCAGTAAAAGGATTCATTTTTTCTTTTTGGTGCAAGATTATAAAATTGAAAATAAAGTTAGGAAAGAAACATTTTATAAGCTGAATCAAACTGAGGGTTTTGTAGTTTTTATGAGATTTAAACACCATTTTACGTATCTGGGATTTCCTGTGCCAGCTGCGCAGCTCCTCTTGTTGTTCCCATATGATTTGTTCCCATATGATATGAATGTGTCGTCTTTCCCCAAAGGGGCAACAGAAGCGAATAACTTACAAACGGGAGCCTCGTTTCTTTTTGTTTTTTCACTCTTCTTACTGCCTGAGAAACTAATCAAGATTGTTTCATGTGACAAACAATCTTCTTATTTTGCCTCCTTTAAAAAAAAAAACTATAACTAAGAGCTGTAATATTTTGTACATTTTCTTATTAGAGGACCAAAACGGCTTAGTTTCAGAAGAGTATCTATATATACTGATGTTTTATAAGGGATTGAAAGGAGAGACGTTTCAACATGGTTTATTTCCTATGTGAACACATAGAAAACAGTAGGACTGCCTATCAAACTGAATTAGATCAAATCCAAAGTCACTGTAGGATTTTTTTTTTTCCCCAAAAATGTGCCAAAACTAACAAATCATCAAAAATAAACTACTTACCATAGGAACTGGAGAAGGGTGCCTTTGTTTTTAACTCATAATTTAGCCTTATTATTACTAAATATAATTTCCTAAATAATGTGGAATGTCCTTATGAATAAAAATTGCATCCTGTAAAGCTGAAGTGGTCTGGTGGGAAGTCAGAGCCATCAGCATTGTTGTAGGAGTTTTTTATTCTTTCCCACTAAATTCACACTTTGTTCCACAGTTTCTCTTTGTTCACACACCTTCACACAGGTTCATGTATGAGCTTTGAGGCACATTTCATTTTTTTTCATCAAGTTATCACAAGAAAAATAAAAATAACAAAAATTAGGAGCGGAGTCTATCCTGGAATCTGGAAGTGACCTGTTGAAACCTCTGGCAGCTGAACCGAATCCTCTCCAAGTGCCTACAGAGGTCTAATAATCACAGTGACCAGAGTGACCGGGCTGAAAAACTGCCCACAAAGTCCAGGAGAAGCAAGGTTTTATTTTGTTTTATTATTGTTTTTTTCTTGAATGGGAAAATATTATAAATCCTGATCAAAAACTTGGATGTAAAACATCTTCACAAGAAGGGAATATTATCCTGTACAAGCTCATAAACTATCCTCCTCTCTGTAACTATGAATCTAAAGTTGTGTTCATATTTAATAAAAAACAAAGATAAAAGATTATTTCTTTTTCTGCAGTAGTTTTTACAGGATCTAATATGAACTTCCTGGTTCTGCTCTTTTTAGTAAGAAATCAAGGAGAGTGTGTGTTAACATGGCCGGTTATTTATTTTTTTAATTGGTGACCTCTAGCCTAAACGGATCGGTGCGTACTGTAATCTCTTTCATAAAGCAAATTAAATGTTTTTCAACAAACGCGACGTGCTCCTTCCTGCCTGTGTTGCGTATTAACGTTACTGTATAAATCGTTTTAGTTGTGCTTTTGTTTCCATTTTGATCAATGAACCCCTTTCTGAGGTTCATCTGTGCTGATGGACCAGGCGTCAGTCACCCAGGAAACCTTTTTACATCCATAATTCTACTTCCTGGCTGATGTGCTGAGATGTTATTCAATTTTTTTGCCATAATGTTCTCTCTTGGTGATTTCATACGTTTTGTAAAGTGCACCAGTTCCTCCTGCAGCAGAATAATAGTAGGATGATGGTGTCACCCCTGTGTTTCAGATGGCTTCCCCTTTTTTCCCTTGAAATGTGACGATGGTAATTATGACCAAACGTTTAAAGAGGCAGCACTATGTAACATCTGCTTCTTTTTAGCTTTACATCTTGTTACAATATTGTAGTCATCAAAAACATAATGGAGTGTCACCTTGATGTTTTCATGCATGTTTGAGAAATCCTTTAATTTCCATGGCAACCATTCATTGGTGCAAAATGCCTGGGTGGACCTTCGAGGATGAAGCTCCTCCTCACAACTAATTTCCAAGCTTCTGCCTAACACAGCAGTCCTCAACCCGTGATTCCCCCTCTCAGCTCCTTCAGACTAGCCAGCAGCAATTAGCAAACATCTTGTAGAGCATCTGTTGAGCTCATTATAGGAGCTACTTCTCAGTGAAATGCTGGTAAAAAATTATGTTAAAGGGTTAATAGTGGAGCCATGCTGTGGTGACTTCCTGAAAAAGCATTTTTTTAAAGGGACAGAGATCCAATTTCAAGGCATAAATTAGGAAATAAAAATTCTGGTAAGTCATATTTGATGTTTCTAGCATTCTTATAACAGGCTAAAAATAATAAAGAACCAATTAAAATGTATAAATATAGATTTAATAGAGATATTACCAGGGTAACAGGGTTCACTTTTTTTTTGATTGAATAATTGCATTGAAGTTCCACAAGATGAGAAGTAAATGTACCAGTGACATTTATTTAGGTCTAACTGAAAGGCGGTACTGACTGCCTTTCAGTTGATTGAATAGAAACTACATGGAAAAATATCCCATAGAAGACAATATAGCAACTCTTGCAAAATGTTTTATTTTAAAACCTAAAAATATAAATAAAATGGTTGTTCTTTAGAAATGTTTATAGTAAATATCAAAAAATGTGGAAAATTTCATATTTCAAAAATTTATTTGCAGCTTTAAAGTTTTATTTAGCTGGTCTGAAGGCAAACATGTCTATTATAAAGACTCATGATACAGACAAAAGGAATGGCTTTAATAAATTGTTTAAACGTAGTTATGTTTTACTTGAAGCCTTTTCAGTTAAACTATACTGTAAAACACATTTGTACAGATATGCTGTGTTCAGACACCTTTTTCTAAATATCTTGTAAAAAAAAAGTTAACTTACATTTCTTTTTAACTGATCTATCTTTCAGTCACATTTTCAAATTATTCCACGGCTTGATTCCAAATAATTATACATGCAATTCTGTGGTCATAAAGTGACGTGATAATATTTATTTAACGCTATGAATAAGCTACCATTCATATTTTTATCTGAGACAATGACTAAAGCAATGGTTAAGCCGAATTTTACTTTTTTATTATTATTTGCAAACTAGAGCGGATAAATTATAATGGCCAGTTACATTTATTTGTCAAAAGTTATTCAGATATTTATGTTGAATTTAGCAAAAGATTTCGGAACAATGATGAATAACACGCAGCTTTCTCCGGAACGGATCTGAATAAAGATGGAGAACTTACAGGGCATATCCATTAAAACTATACAACAGATTTTAAACTTTTTTAGTGCTAATAATCAAAAAAAGCAGAGCCACTTTTTATAAGAGCGCCTACAGGAAATCGTCTGACGTAACTACGCCACTTCCGACGCAGGCGCAAAATCGTTTCTTCTGTCGCGTGTGCGGCCTCTCTTCCTCTACCGCCATCATGGGTCGCATGCACGCTCCCGGGTGAGCTCCCTTTTTAACATTAAAAGTTAGTTTTAAACGGCGGCAGTTCGGGTTTTGTCTCACAACAACGTTGGTAAACATGTAAATGTCGACTGCCGTGTAAAAAATGTAACTTTACATTGTTGCAAAACGGGAAAAAAAAGCATAAACGGACCTTCAGATGCTTGTCTATTTCTAGCTAGCTTACGTTAGCAGCTCGACACAGTTGTGGTTCAGAGAGGTGTTACTTTATGATAACATCTTCCAGATTCTATATATTTTCAGCCAAAAGGAAATCGTCAAAGTCCAAGCACATTTAAGTTATATAAGCCAAAGTTTCTGAATGCATGTATTAGTCTCGGTATGTATCGTTAGCAGAGGTTTGAAGCTAGCATTAGCCGGCCTTTTCGCTTCAACGAGCGCAATAATAGCTTTTTACCGTGTTATTTTCCATATATTAACTGTTGTACTGACTGCCTTTAATGTTTTTCCCAAACTGTTGATTAAATTATTTATTTTCCCGTTTTCAGAAAGGGCTTGTCCCAGTCAGCTCTGCCTTACAGGCGCAGTGTTCCCACCGTAAGTACGCCTTATATTTCTACTGGATCGGTCTTGATGGTAGTTGTTCTGGTTAGTAACGCAGATGTTGTTTTCATAGTGGCTCAAGCTCACATCTGATGATGTGAAAGAGCAGATCTTCAAGTTGGCCAAAAAGGGTCTGACTCCCTCTCAGATTGGTAAGTTATGAAATGTTAAAAGTGCTGAAACTGGTTAGACTGAGGAACTGGTGATTATTCTAGAGCCTCGACATGACAGTAATATTATATATTATTTTTTTTCTTTATTTTTTTTTGCTTGCACACACTTCAGATTATATTATGATCTTGAATTATCTTACATCATTTTAAAACCCAAATGTTTGGGATAGTTTGTCTTAATTCTACATTGAAGTCTGAAAAGCTAAGATCAAGGAAAAAAATGTTTTGAAAGTTGTCATTGTTGTAATTTGTCGGTAATAAATCTAATCATTTTTACAGTTTTACCTGAGATTAAAAATGTTTTCTTTTTGTTATGCAAACATAAAAAAAACTTTGAAGTAATTGGTTTTGTTGGAATGAAAGTTTTGAGCCAACAATGGGGAGTTAAAAAAAAGATAAGAAATTAAATTCTGTTTAAGATTCCCTTTAATCATTTGTGATGGAACAGTTAATCACTTGTTGCATTAAACTCAAACCCAGCAATGAGGAAAGATAGGAGTGGCATTTTCATGGCACTATACTCAATAACTGATCTATTAGAGCAAGATTCATATAATAAAGAACTGCTTAGAGGGAAATAATTGACTAATATAGTTATGGACTTGCATTCTAGATGTTAATGTAATATTTAAAAGTCAGTTGGACAGTTTCACAGCAACAGATTCTCACATTAATTACTAGGGATGTGCCGATCAGGTTTTTTTCTGCCGCTCTCGATACCGATCACCCCTGAGGGCTGATCGCCGATTTCAATCCCCGGTACCGATCACATAGTTATGATTTATTTTTTATCATAAACACTACCGTTACATTATTTGAAAAAAGGAACTATAAATTCACCTTTATTTAGACAAAAACTTGTTTTTAATAACTTTTTCCAAGAAGAAAACTAAACAAAACAGGCATTGTGCAAATTGAACTGCTATCAATAATAC